>RBNK01002519.1:0-10792 GCA_003990785.1 Endogone sp. FLAS-F59071 | reverse complement strand
CTCGCAATTATCAATAAAATTCGGACTGCAACAAGCTAAGGAAGCTTCTTACAGACAACCCGAGGGATACTGAAGCCTTAGTCTGGGACTAAGCAATAGTTAGAGAGAGTCAAGGGACTCAAAACAAGAGAAGTTTATTTGTGACAAAGCTTATTACATTACATTCACTATATAATACACTTTCCTACCAGTCATTCACCCCACCCTTTAAGCCACTACTGCATAACCTGCTAAGACCCCTAAATTATGCTACAGTGAATATTTTTACTGTTAGAATATTTTAGTCTATCACAATTGGTACTGACTGGCAGGAAATCATCAGAGAACCACCCATCCGACCAGATTTCTGTCATCTATATTGCTTGACAAGAATAGCCGAAAACAAGTACAGCCGCCACCCTCGATGAAGTGGCACTAAGTTGACCTAGACCTAGACAATTGATATATTGGAACAGCCAAGAGAGACATTGATTAGAGCTATGGCATGCACCCTGTACTCAGATGCAGGTTTGAATCACTAGTACGACCAGGTTCCACCCAAGATAAGACCTATGTGAAATATATGATCGCCGGAGAGCAACAATATTACCAGAGAGCAAAACAGATAGAAAACGAATTACTGAGTTGAACGAGAGAGACACACGGACTGAACGAACTGATGGAGAAACTGAACAAGAAATGGATAAATTATAACTACCTCGAAGCCAGCACCCCCTGGTATGCGCTATAGGAAATGACCATAAGGACCACTGATGCCTGCCCTAGAGGAAGAACAAAATGATCACAGCAACGATTAGACCTACAGAAAGACATTCGGCATGTAGTTTGACAGAACATACATCCTCGGATCACTGACTAGATCAGGTCCTGGACATGATAAGCCTGAATGGAGCACTAGAATAGACATTGCAATGAAGCAAAAGACATTGGACACTAGAACAATTGACAGATAGATGGACGTACCTCACGGAAACCCTTGGAGGAAGACAAAGCAATAGACGGCTATCTACTTAGGTTGACTCCTAGATAGAAGAAGAACAATTTTAAAAATGTTTATTAATCATGAGAAACCTATAGAATTTATTAGAAATTCTCTCTCTGGACAAACTCAGCAAAAATTATATTACTTACTTAGATGAGCGACCAACTTGATCAACCTCTGGGAACTCATCGCTCTCATCTGAATCAAATAGAACAACAGCAGAATCAAACAGAACAGCATGAACAAGAGAAGGACTCCCTGGAGCGTGCCAGCTTCAGATAGCCCTTACTGGAGTCTGAAATCCGTCTGAATCAGAAGAATCTGCTGGTGAATCAGGAACTTCGCTCTTGTCCCTGTTGAAAAGAATTACATAGAAATTAATAGGAATTTTCAATCCTGACAAAATTATTGAAGAAGAAGATACTTACCTGTCAACAACTTCAGGAGGCTCATTCTCCTTATCTGATGACCCCGAAGGACTTGACAATCCAGGAGTTGAGACCAGAATACTTGAATTTATCGAATCCAAGACTTGACCATCAAAAGAATCTGAATATCCTTCAGAAGTCGTCAGATTCTGAGACAGTTCTAATTACATAAGAAAAACATAGCAGAAGAAAACTGTTAGTAAATGAAAATACTTCAGGAAGATTCCCGCCTACTGCCAACTACCTACCAGGATATAGCGTTGTATCTGCATCAAAGCCCTTGTCAACTGAGAGCAGCTGAGTTGCCACACCATCATCATTGAAATCAAGACTCGCCGCAATAGCTGCTTCGACCTCTTCTTTCTCCTCTTCTTCACATTTAAAATCTGGACTTGCCACAGGACTGGGAGTCAAGTCTGGTTCATAATACCAGGCTGCTTCATCCCAAAACCCCAGAGGAGTTTCGCGGATGACCTCACCATCCTCAGAAGTAGCCAGAGGTGCTAGAAGATTAAAATGTTGTAATTACTAGCTTATTATATCTCTCTTATCAATGATCGATACATCAACGATCAATCATACGTCACTCAATTGTGGCTTAGACGATCTTTGTTTGTATCGACCAATCATAATTTAGTATTAATAAATACACGCATATTGGCTTCATAAGCCAATGTGCTCTTTTACTTCAAAGACACATTTGAAGATCAAATTTCAACAGGTTATAAGCCCCGAGCCGCTCGAATTGCAGCTCGACAACCTGAGATCTACACAATCATAGCATCTACGCAATTACAACTGCGATTACTGTAAGTGTTTATTTAAAATCGTAAACAACGCATCAAACAAAGTGACAAACAACGTGACAAACGATACCGCAATAAAGCAACATGATAAACAATACGTAACGACATAGCATTCAACGATGCGACACGACAAAATGGACAACCTATATGCATCATCGTCATCAGCAACAAGATCGACAAGATTGCAGTCTAAATCAAAAACAGACAACAGATATCAACCCCCTGATGATGATGACGAAGGATTGGATAGAAACTATCAGAGCAATATTGCATTTAGCCTCGATCGACAGGAACAGATGGCTACAATGATCAGAAATCAGGAAGATAAATTAGACACACTTGCAACTCTAATGGGTGAATTGATGGCAAAAATCGACAAAACAATCACATTACCTAGCGCGCCAACCAATCAGAACGTAGCTACAGAAGGCAACATGCCACAAAGACAATCACCATCACCATCACTAACAATATCAACAAAGCTTAACGATCTGGCAAAGGAGTACCTGAGATCGATCAACAAATTCGATAGATCAGGTGGTGCACCCAGATTGTTCGATTACTTTGATGCCGTAGAGCAATTTATTACCAGCACCAATCTATCAGTACAAAAGGAGGAAGTCAATGCAGTGATCAGCAAAATTACAGGCAATGCTAGAATGTAGTTATGGAGGCACGTGAACATATCAGGAGAATTTGATTCATGGGATGAGCTTAAAGAGGCTATGACGCAAAAATACGCACCAATGGAACAATTGTTACGAATGCGCGATAAGCTTGCGATGATGAAGCAAAAAGGATCAATCGAAGATTATAAT
The DNA here is from genome assembly GCA_003990785.1 of Endogone sp. FLAS-F59071. Taxonomy (NCBI): domain Eukaryota; kingdom Fungi; phylum Mucoromycota; class Endogonomycetes; order Endogonales; family Endogonaceae; genus Endogone; species Endogone sp. FLAS-F59071. Next base: position 7,758 of record RBNK01002519.1, on the reverse strand, counting down.
GACGCATTCAACCGAATTATGGCGTAAATCGAAGATATGACTGATATAGAAGCTATACCGCAATATCTCCGGGGTCTAAGCCCCAGGTACCGGGAATTAATACTTGCGTGGGAGAATATGCCAACAACACTGGAGGCTTTACAACTCGCATGCATCAGGTTCGACCCAGATAATAAACAAAGGCGCGACGAAGTCCACGCAACAGACCGAGGCGGCTACTGAGGCGGCGACCGAGGCGGATACCGAGGCGGCGACCGAGGTAGCTACCGAGGCGGCGGTCACGACAACCGAGGTGGAAACGCCGGACGAAGCCGAGGCTACAACAACGAAAACGGAAACAATCGAGGAGGTCATAATGACAGAGGCGACCGAGGCGGCGATCGCGGAGCCAATCGAGGCGGGAATTTTCGGGGACACCCTCGGAAATGTTACATCTGTGAGGGAGAACACGGAATATTTCAATGCAACAAATTCAATGATTGGGTAAAAACAGAAAAAGAAAAGGCTAAACCGAGAGCCGAAGCAAATCTGGTGATCGGCGCTATCATCGATTCGGGCGCCACGCAATATATGTTCAACCAATTGGAGCTCTTCGAGATGGTGGCTGAGCACGACGGCTTGGTCACATGTACAGGGAATGAGAAATTACGTGCAACGCACGTTGGGACAATTGAGCTCGACGACGAGCTGAAATTACGGGATGTTTTATATGTACCAGAGATCGCCAGAAATTTAATATCTATGTGGGCGTTGATACGTGACGGAAATGACATAACCTTCAAGAGCGACGGATCAGTAATTAAAATCGGCGCGGATCATGAAGAAATTAAAATCGGACAAGCTGATGGCGACCTATTTCATTTATCGACATCAGAGCTAGAGCTAGAAGCAAACATCGCCGATTCCAAGATTGCAAACATCGCCGATTCCAAGATCGATGACTATATATTATGGCATCACCGACTAGGTCATCCAGGCCGAAATACTCTGCAATCAATCAACAAATTTGTCACAGGGCTCGGAGATGTGCAGCTGTCGACCAGACAAATCGAAATATACACCGGGTGTGAACACGCAAAGTCACACTGCAAGCCATTCAGACACACGAAAAATCGATTGATGGAGCCTATCGGAAGGGTGCACACAGATCTGTGCGGGCCGATGTCCACACCATCAGTCAATGGAGCAAAATATATATTAACTTTCATTGATGACACCACTCGCTATGTCACAACATATTTTATTGACAACAAAAGTGATACATTTGATTGATTCCAGACATTCAAGGTATTCGCCGAGACGCAATCAGGCCGAAAACTCAAGATTCTCTGATCAGATAGAGGAGGAGAGTATGTAAACACCGAGATGTGTGAATTTTTAATCAAAAACGGAATTCATCACGAAATGACGATGCCGGATATGCCACAACAAAACGGTGTAGCCGAACGATATAACCGAATATTGATGGAGTCAATCCGGACAGTTAAAATTACTGCCGGCATACCTGATGAACTTTGGGTGGAACTTGCCATAAGTGCTACATATTTACGCAACCGATTGCCAATGCGAGCCAATAAGGAGAGTGCTTCACCATTTGAATTATGGCACAGTCACAAGCCTGATATCAGTAACTTGCGCGTCATATGGGCTGACACATATATGCATATTTGCAAGAGAAAAAGGTCGAAGCTGGCACCCCGATCCAAAAAGCTTAAAATGATTGGCTATCATGATGAAAAGAAGGCATACAGGCTCTGGGATCCAACCAATAGGAGGATAGAGATCAGCCATGATGTCACATTCGATGAATCTATTATATTAAAATCCCCAACAATCGTCAACCTAGAAGATCGAGAATATGTCATCGAAGCAATCATTAGAGAATGTGAGATTGATGAAAAAAGGCAATATCTGGTTAAATGGCTAGGCTATAATGATGATGACAACACCTGGGAGCCAATCGAACAATTGATCGACACTGAAGCTCTACAAATTTGGCGAGATCACATGTCAGAAGCTAATTTAATTGAATCGACCAATGACCCAATGACCTACAAGGAGGCAATTTCTCTGCCTGACGCAAAGTTTTAGGAGGAAGCGATCAATCAAGAGCTTAAATCACTTAAGAATAATGACATGTGGATGATTGTACCTGAGGTGCCTGCAGGACACAAGCCAATTGGATGCAGATGGGTATTTAAAAAGAAACTCAACACTGATGGATCGGTTGCCAGGTACAAGGCAAGATTAGTAGCCAAGGGATATTCACAACAGCAAGGAATTGATTATGATGAAACATTTGCTCCTGTGGCGAAATTTACATCGATCAGGACACTTTTATCGATCGGAGCAACCTTAAACTTAGAAATTCACCAAATGGACGTAAAAACTGCGTTCCTGAATGGCGATCTTGATGAAGAGATCTACATGACGATACCTGAAGGAATTGACCAATCAGAGCTGTCACTGAGAGCTGTGTGTAAGCTTAATCGATCACTGTATGGACTAAAGCAATCACCTCATATGTGGAATCAGAAGATCGACAACTATCTCAGCCAATCAAATTTTACAAGACTACAATCGGATCACAGCATTTATCTAAAGAGAAGACAAGACGATCAATATCAATCGCTGATAATTATTGCCATATATGTTGACGATCTACTAATTCTGGCTGATTCGATGGAAATGATGAACAAATTCAAGGCAGAACTTAGCAATGCATTCGATATGACGGACTGTGGCAAAATTAAACATTTTTTGGGTATTCGAGTTATGTGCGATCGAAAAACACACACGATCACAATTGATCAAAGCCACTTTGCCAATCAAATCATTACAAGGTTTAACATGATGGACGCCAAGCCAATCAGCACACCCCTTGATCCATCTATTCAACTCAAAGCTGAAGGAGGAAAATCTACAGACCAAAGTCTATTTAGACAAATGATCGGCAGCATAATGTACCTGATGATCGGGACGAGACCTGATCTAGCTGCTGCTGTCAGCATCATCAGTCAATTTTTGGCCAATCCAATGCAAGAACATCACCACACCCTCAAACGATTACTAAGATATATTAAAGGAACAGCCAATTATAAGCTGTACCTTGGATGTGATCAGGATCTCAGACTGATCAGTTTTAGCAATGCTAACTGGGGAGGAGACATTAATACACGATGATCAACCACGGGATATATTTTCAACCTATCAGGAGGAGCCATCAGCTGGTCAAGCAAACGCCAAGCAACCGTTGCCCTATCAACAACTGAGGCAGAATATATGGCATTAGCTCATGCGACAAAGGAAGCTATTTGGCTACGCACCCTATTGGATGAGCTAGGATATTTGCTGAATTGTACAACAACCTTATTTAAAGACAACCAATCAGCAATCGCCCTCACCAAAAATCCAATTAATCACGCTCAATCAAAGCATATCGACATTCAGCATCACTTTATTCGAGAGAAAGTTGAATCAAAGGTGATAGACATCATTTACATGGCAACAGATGAAATGATAGCTGATGCATTAACCAAGCCACTTGCGCGATCAAGACTTGAAATGTTGATCGCAAAAATGGGCTTATATAACTAACATTATTTCTTTAAAAATTTTATGTTCTTTATCACATCATTCTTATCACTCAAGTAGTATTTTATATATAATTATTTGCAGTGAATGTACTTCATGGATGACATTTGTGATATACAGTTGAACACTTTATTTTTTATTCTTTTATTTTTATTTATTTATTTTATCGAGATATATCAAGCAGGGGGAGTGTTGTAATTACTAGCTTATTATATCTCTCCTATCAATGATCGATGCATCAATGATCAATCATACGTCACTCAATTGTGGCTTAGATGATCTTTGTTTGTATCGACTAATCATAATTTAGCATTAATAAATACATGCATATTGGCTTCATAAGCCAATGCGCTCTTTTACTCCAAACATACATTCGAAGATCAAATTTCAACATAAAATATATAGCAAAGTCATAAGAAAAGAAATCATTGGTGATCAAGCAGACTTCTAATTGATCAGATACTCACCAACCCATCGACACTTGGGAGGATGGTCAACGTCCTTAGAATCTGCTGTATCCAAAAACTGTTGACTGGGAGGAGTTTCGCAGACAACCTCGTCATCATCCCGGCAACGCTTGCCAAGGACAGAAGTAACTGGATATTGTTGGTACTGCGAAGTCATAGTAAAAGTATAGGAGAAAGGAGTAGTGTGTGAATTAGAAGACTTTTGGAGTTGCAAAGACAGACGTCGGGACCCCCATTCTTATAACTGCCAGAATCACGCGCAAGAACAACCTGGAATCTCACGACCCAGAATAGTCCACCCTCAACCACCCAAGCATCCACCCCCGAATCTTGGCACGACCCCAAGGACTTACCTAGAAAGAGACACCTCATTGCTGACCCAAGCAGACAACTCTTGTCGGAGAGAAAGAGAGTAGACGAATCTGGATAATAAAAGCAAGACACATGACAAGATCCAGCCAAGAAACGAATCGCCGAAAGCAAGTCACCAAGCTCAGAAACGGAATCACGCACGAATCCCACGCCCCCGACACCTCATGGCGAGATTCATTCAGACCGACGCACGCAGCATTCAGACAGACTGACACACATACACACCCGCCCGAATCACTCATCTCATTCCACCAATAACCCTACCAAATCACCCAGCTCGACGAATTAGTTCAGATCGTCAGCGTCGAATGAGCTCACACAGAAAGCCAGGACCCCTGACCGAGAACCCGATCCACACCCGAATGACCTAAGGGTTAGAAAGGAAAATAGACTCGACGAATCAGCTCATACCCGAAAAACAAGCTTCGTGGATAAACAAAACGAATCACGCCATCCGAATCACACAACCTACCCCCTAGGCGTAAATAAAACAAATCATGCAAGGAATGCACCGCGACCACTGCATATGGTAAAATCTTGAGTTACATACCGAAATCAGTAGCATGACTCACACGCGCACCACACGGAGAGATCCTTGAAGATTCTAGCAAGATCTTTGCGATGAAAAATGAAAGAAAGTCAGAACGACCGAAACGAGAGAGACAAGCAAGCCACGAATGACAGAATCTAAAACGACTGTGTACCTCGGACAGACAGACGTACAGACAGACGAATTAGCGTAGAGGGCAAGAACGACAACATGTGGAGGATTTAGAAGATTTTGAAAAAGGACAGCGAGCACAGTCTTCAGTTATATATTCCTTTTTTTTTATTTCGACCCGGAGTCTATTTTATTCAGTCATCACAGTTATATCAGTTATTTTATTCATCGAACAATTATTATTATTTTCATTTATTTTATTTTCGATCGATTCCTATTTTATTCATTATTGCATTGAACAATGATGCTCCCAATCGATTTCATCCCCTTTTTATTATTATTACATTGAACAATAATGCATTCGATTGATTTCCATTTTCCCTAACATATTTCTTTTCATTTTCCCTGACATATTTATTTCCATTTTCCTCTGACATATTTCATTTATCATCTCAGTAACTTATTCCCTTTTATTCAGATCGGACATTATTATTTTATTTGGCGATCTTCAATGGACACTTATTTCATTTATTTAGTATTTTCTTATATTTATATTCCGAATTTAACTGACAGATTTAACTGAAGACCCGGTGACTACGCTATGCTCATCATGACCAATTTCGGAGACTTGTACCCAACTCGTGACCAGAGGAGTTTATTTTATTAGCTCCCTCCAATTCACACCGCTGAGGACGCTGAACGATGACAACATGGATTTAGTTATATATAAGAAAATATGTGCAGATGCAATTTCTCACACAGGGAGGAGATGTGATGGAACATTTTGTGATGACATATAATTTGATCACAGGTCATGTGACTTGCAATAATGCTGAGACCTGTAGCATTGTTGAGACTTGTAGCATTGTTGAGATTCGCAATCACACTATAACCTAAAATAGTATTTCGATCTGATATATTATTTCACTGCCCAATTATATTATAACCTGATATATTATTTTATATCTTAGCCAATCAATTTGTATCTTATATTTAGCCGAGCCAATCAGAAATTCAAGTAGTAACCTGGGTAGCTGCCCATATAGCACCTTATAATTTCTTATAAATACCCTACTCGTAATTATCAATAAAATTCGGACTGCAACAAGCTAAGGAAGCTTCTTACAGACAACCTGAGGGATACTGAAGCCTTAGTCTGGGACTAAGCAATAGTTAGAGAGAGTCAAGGGACTCAAAACAAGAGAAGTTTATTTGTGACAAAGCTTATTACATTACATTTACTATATAATACACTTTCCTACCAGTCATTCACCCCACCCTTCAAGCCACTACCGCATAACCCACTAAGACCCCTAAATTATGCTACAGTGAATATTTTTGCTGTTAGAATATTTTAGTCCGTCACAATACATAGCTTCACCAAGCCTTAGTATCTTACATACTATATATATATCAGTGATGTATAATATATGAATATTATGTGACCTCTTGGATTATAACTTCTTGAATTATGATTTCTTAGATTATTATATGATTGCACAGCTCTGAATTATTTTCTATCCTAACTCTTATATTTTTAAGTATTTGAGCTTGAATCCTCTGCCCTCTTTTTTTTCTTTTATTCTCTACAATAGTATTTATACTTTGTATCTGGCTATTCATTCCACTATTTTGTATTATTGTTCTACATATATAAATAGCTTAATATTTCACTTCAATAAAAACTAGTTGAAATTATTGTCTTCTTATCAATTATATGCAAAAAGCCTCAAAATAGCTTTGAAATAAAAAATAGATCAGCACTCTCATTCTTATCATATCACTTGATATCTACTTTTTATTGTTATTACTTGTCATAGTGAGCTAGTAGAGAATCTATATTGGTTTGTTATATTTTATATCATATTTAGTAAAGAATCTGGGCAGGTTTCTATAATCAATACTACATTCTAGCTAGCAAACAATCTTATATCTGTCATAATGAAAAAATTAATTATATTTATAGGTTATATATCTATCAAATTAGTCATACAGTTCCTTCAAAGTTTTGAGCTCTTCACTATTATTAAAAGTTATACTGAGGCTTAGCAACATACTATACTATATGCTACCCTTTAGAGATCTGTCAAAATCACTTTCAATATTGAGGCAATAGCCTTAAACTTTATTATTGATTTCACTTCTAATATAACTTGGCTTATGATGACCAAGGCTTAGCTTTGTATCACCTACCATATGTTAGACATTTAGTAAAACCTAAAGGATTAATTGCAAGATATTCAGCAAGAACTAACCAAAAGTCCTTGAATATTCTATACTTAAGTCTAGTATAATATTATACTTGTTAAATATCCTACTGCTGCTACTGATTTTATCATCAAGACTTCCTTTATAGGCAGACTATATAGAGAGGTAGCCACTATGGTCAAATTGTCACTAGTCACCTTAGATCTAAAGAGAAAGGTCAACTATATATAGAAGCTGTAGTTAGTATATATAGAAGATTAGCTAAATACTTATCATTAAACTCTTACTCCTCATCTGCAAGCTACCATACCAGGAGCTAGAGCTGTTAATATAAAGCTCTGGAATATTATACTTATGACAGTTAAGTGAAATATCCTAACAAGACTATAAGTCAAGAGTGACTCTACTATTGACCAGCTAACCAAAGCTATAAGCTGAATAACCACTCATATCATT
>RBNK01002518.1:0-10794 GCA_003990785.1 Endogone sp. FLAS-F59071 | reverse complement strand
ATCTATTATCATGAACTATATCAGAAAAATAGTTAATTAATCTACAAACTATTTTACTATGAGCTGTGAACTATTTTACTAAGAGCTATGAACAAAATAGCCATGAATACAGATGCTAGTCATAGACTATAAACTATTATTAGTAAACAGCTACAAACAGCTATAAACTACTCTAGAACTTTACTAGAACAATATTGCAAACTACAAACTAGCTAGAACAGCCTGTGAACAGCCTGCAAACAGCTTATGAGCATGGATACTAGTTATAGACTATGAACTGAAAATAGTTTCTTGATAACTCTCTTATGAATACTAAAAGCATCAAAGATATAAACAATAATAGAGTGAAGACTATTAAGGAAAAGATCAAAGAGCTAAAATATAAGGTTGAGGCTATCGAAAATGAGGTTAAGAAGTTAAAACTCAAGATTAAGGCTAAAGAAGATGATATCAAGATCAAAAATAATAAGATTAAAGAGTTAAAGCTCAAGATTAAGAATACGTTAGATAAGATAAAGTAGTCTTAGCTTCATAAAGAGCTAAAACAGCTTAATGATAAGGAAGTGATTCTCAGCAAGAAGAAAAATATTCTCAATAAGAAGAAAATATTTTCTGGGGATAATTATAAGAGTTTGACTAGGAATAGCAAGTTAAGCAACTTTTATTTTTATTTATTATATAGCTGAGGAGGCTAATGTAAGCTACTTAGGCAAGGGAAGGAATAGGTAAAAAAAAAAAAAAAAAAAAAAAAAAAAAAAAAAAAAAAAAAAAAAAAAAAAAAAAAAGAAAAAAAAAAAAGAGGCTTTTTATACTTAAGCTATTAATTAGATAAATAAGCAAATGAGAATTATACTAAAAACTAGACACTCTTTGCAAATTGATTACTAACTATTCATCTATCACTTGCTTAACAAATATAATCTCTTAGCCTTCAGCCTCTTTCTACTTAACAAAATATGATCTATAGATACTTTTAGAGATTAATCATCAACAAAGACAATCCATTATCTTCAAGAATATAATTAAAAGTAAAATATGCTCTAGAAATAATCTTTTATTATCTAACTTTAAGATATATATTCTTAAGCAAATTGAATGCTTGTTATATTATTTAGTAATTTCTCTAATATCAATACTAAGCTTAAGTGAACTTTATCAACTACAACTTGTTGGAGTTAATGGTAAAGGTATGTTAAGTTATATATATAGATTGCTCTAGATAAGTATACTTGGTAGATTTAGAGTTCCTATCTCTCTCTTTTTAAATTACAAATTGTAATTCTCTTTTAACTTTATCCTTTTAGATAATATATTAGGTCTAAGACTGTTTATCATAGTCATGTTATGTCTTGCAATATATATAGAAGATCAGAATACTACTCTTCCTACCTCTGCTCCCTTTAGTATTGTAATATAACTTTTATTTACTAGTAAACTTTATATTAATATTTTATATTATCTTATATTTTTTTTATTTAATTAAGATTTCTCTCCTGTACTAGAAAATAAGAAGTTAGGATATTATATACTACCTTTGCATCAAGATCTCTCATCCTTTTCATTAAAGCAGCTATAGGATATTATTTCTTTAACTATCTCTTCAATTGTCTTTTATATGCTTAGTACATTTGTATAATCTATACTAAAGTCTTCCAAAAGAAAACACAGTGATGAAAGTATAATCAAATTTTTATTTTATTATTATATACTATTATAACTTTTAATTTATTTACTTTAATTTTATTATTTAGATGTTTTAGCTCTCCCTTCACTAAAGAGAAGAAAATGGAAAGTTACTGATACTATTGAGTCAATCAATTATATTGGTTATTATTTTGTAAATATAATAGAATAGAATGGCTCACTCTTTGAAAAAATTTATAATAGTAAATTTATAATATTATATGAACTATAGGTCTCTGAGAAATTTACTCAAGTATTGAATGTTAAGGAATAACTCTGTAAAGAAGGCTATATTAGTATTTAATAAGTGTAATTTTAGTTTATATTAAAAATCTAACTAAATATTATATAAATTGGAGAATTAATAGAAATGCTAATATTTTCAATAGTTTAATTATATTTTAGCTAATTATATATATTTGATTTATTTTCTTTATTTATTTCTATATTAGTATATCCTTGGACTATTATCAGAAAAATAGTTAATTAATCTATAAACTATTTTACTAAGAGCTGTAAACTATTTTACTAAGAGCTATAAACAAAATAGCTATAAATATGAATACTAGTTATAGACTATAAACTATTATTAGTGAACAGCTGTGAACAGCCTTAAACTACCCTAGAACTCTGCTAGAACAATATCGTGAATTACAAACTGGCTAGAACAATCTGCAAACAGTCTGCAAATAGCCTATGAGCATGGATACTAGTTATAGATTATAAACTGAAAATAGTTTCGAAATGATGTCAAAACTATAGGCAGTGTGAATAACTTTTGGAAAACACTTGGTATAGCTTTTCAATATAGCTTTATCTATTTCAAGTCTCTTCAAAGCTATTGACTCACCTAAGAGTTTTCTTAATGTTTTTCATCAAAAGCACTAGTTATCTTTTAATAATAGAGATACTCATATTGTTCTCTTCTTTGTTGAAATTTGATCTTCGAATGTGTGTTTGGAGTAAAGAGCGCACTGGCTTATGAAGCCAATATGTATGTATTTATTAATGCTAAAATATGATTGGTCAATATAAACAAAGATCATCTAAGCTATAATTGAGTGACATAGCATCGATCGTTGATAGAAGAGAGATATAATAAGCTAATAATTACAACACTCCCCTGCTTGACATATCTCAATAAAAATAAAAATAAAAATGTTTAACTGTACATCACGAATAGCATCCATGAAGTACATTTACTGCAAATAACTATATGTAAAATACTACTTAAGTGATAAGAGTGACATGATAAAGGAAATAAAAGTTTTTTGAAAAAAAGGTTAGTTACGTAAGTCCATTTTTGTGATCAACATTTCAAGTCTGGGTCACACAAGTGGCTTGGTTAATACATCAGCGATCATTTCATCTGTCGCTATGTAAACGATATCTATTACCTTTGATTCAACTTTCTCTCGAATAAAGTGGTACTGAATGTCAATATACTTTGATTGAGCGTAATTAATTGGGTTTTTAGCGAGGGCAATTGCTGATTGGTTGTCTTCAAATAAGGTTGTTACACAATTCAGCAAATATCCTAGCTCATCCAATAGGGTGCATAGCTAAATGGCTTCTTTCGTCACATGTGCTAATGCTATATATTCTGCTTCAGTTGTTGATAAGGCAATGGTTGGTTGGCGCTTGCTTGACCAGCTGATGGCTTCTCCTGATAGGTTGAAAATATAGCTCGTGGTTGATTATCGTGTATTAATGTCTCCTCCCCAGTTGGTATCACTGAAACTAATCAGTCTTAGATCCTGATCGCGTCTAAGGCACAGCTTATAATTGGCTGTTCCTTTAATATATCTTAATAATCATTTGAGAGCATGGTGATGTTCTTGTATTGGATTGGCCGAAAATTGACTGATGATGCTGACAGCAGCAGCTAGATCAGGTCTTGTCCCAATCATCAGGTACATTATACTACCAATCATTTGTCTGAATAGACTTTGGTCTGTAGATTTTCCCCCTTCAGCTTTGAGTTGAATAGATAGATCAAGAGGTGTACTGATTAGCTTGGCATCCATCATGTTAAACCTTATAATAATTTGATTGGTGAAGTGGCTTTGATCAATTGTGATTATGTGTGTTTTTCGATCGTACATGACTCGAATACCCAGAAAATATTTAATTTTGCTACAGTCCATCATATCAAATGCATTGCTAAGTTCTACCTTGAATTTGTTCATTGTTTCCATCGAATCAGCCAGAATTAGTAGATCGTTAACATATATGGCAATAATTATCAGCGATTGATCATCTTATCTTCTTCTTAGATAAATGCTATGATCTGATTGTAGTCTTGTAAAATTTGATTGGCTGAGGTAGTTGTCAATCTTCTGATTCCATATACGAGGTGATTGCTTTAGTTCATACAATGATCGATTGAATTTACACACAGCTCTCGGTGACAGCTCTGATTAGTCAATTCCTTCAGATACCATCATGTAGATCTCCTCATTAAGATCGCCATTCAGGAATACAGTTTTTACATCTATTTGGTGAATTTCTAAGTTTAGGGTTGTACCAATCAATAAAAGTACTCTAATTGATATGAATTTCGCCATAGGAGCAAATGTTTTATCATAATCAATTCTTTGCTGTTGTGAATATCCCTTGGCAACTAATCTCACCTTGTACCTAGCAACCGATCTATTAGTGTTGAGCTTCTTTTTAAATACCCATCTGTATCTAATTAGCTTGCATCCCACAGGCACCTCAGGTACAATCATCCACGTGTTATTATTCTTAAGTGATTTAAGCTCTTAATTGATTGCTTCCTGCCAAAGCTTTATATCAGGCAGAGAAATTGCTTCCTTATAGGTCATTGGGTCATTGGTCGATTCAATTAAATTAGCTTCTGATATACGATCTTGCCAAATTTGTAGAGCTTCAGTGTCAATCAATTGTTTGATTGGCTCCCAGATGTTGTCATCATCATCATCATAGCCTAGCCATTTTACCAGATATTGCCTTTTTTCATCAATCTTGCATTCTTCGATGATTGCTTCAATGATATATTCTTGATCTTCTGGGTTGATAATTGTTGGGGATTTTAATATAATAGATTTATCAAATGTGACATCGCAGCTGATCTCTATCTTCCTATTGGTTGGATCCCAGAGCCTGTATACCTTCTTTTCATTATGATAGCTAATTATTTTAAGCTTTTTGGATCGAGGCGCCAGTTTCGACCTTTTTTCTTTGCAAATATACATATATGCATTAGCCTATATGATACGTAAGTTACTGATACCAGGCTTGTGACCATACCATAATTCAAATGGTGAAGTACTCTCCTTATTGGCTCGCATTGGCAATCGGTTGCGTAAATATGTAGCACTTGCGGCAAGTTCAGCCCAAAGTTCGTCAGGTATATCGGCAGTGATTTTAATGGCCTGGATTGACTCCATCAATGTCCGGTTATATCATTTGGTGATACCATTTTGTTGCGGTGTGTCCAGCATCATCATTTCATGATGAATTCCATTTTTGATTAAAAATTCACGCATCTCAGTATTTACATACTCTCCTCCTCCATCTGACTAGAGAATCTTCAGTTTTCAGCCTAATTGCATTTCAGCAAATGCCTTGAATATCTGGAATTGATCAAATGTATCACTTTTGTTATTAATAAAATATGTTGTGACATAGCAAGTGGCATTATTGATGAATGTTAATATATATTTCGCTCCATTGACTGATGGCATAGGCATCAGCCTGCACAGATCTGAGTGTACTCTTCCAATTGTTGAAATTTGATCTTCGAATATATATTTGGAGTAAAGAGCACACTGGCTTATGAAGCCAATATACGTATATTTATTAATGCTAAATTATGATTGGTTGATACAATAAAGATCATCTAAGCCACAATTGAGTGACGTAACAATCGATCATTGATAGGAGAGATATAATAAGCTAATAATTTCAACACTCCCCCTGCTTGATATATCCTGAAAAAAAAATAAAAATAAAAAATAAAAGAATAAAAATAGAGTATTCAACTGTACATCATGAATGGTATCCATGAAGTACATTTACTGCAAATAACTATATGTAAAATACTACTTGAGTGATAAGAATGATGTGATAAAGAACATAAAAGTTTTAGAATAAAACAGTTAGTTATGTAAGCCCATTTTTGCGATCAATGTTTCAAGTCTTGGTCACGCAAGTGGCTTGGTTAATGCATCAGCAATCATTTCATCTGTCACCATATAAACGATATCTATCACCTTTGATTCAACTTTCTCTCGAATAAAGTGATGCTGAATGTCGATATGCTTTGATTAAGCATGATTAATTGGATTTTTGGCAAGGGCAATTGCTGATTGGTTGTCTTCAAATAAGGTTGTTGCACAATTCAGCAAATATCCTAGCTCATCTAATAGGGTGCATAGCCAAATAGCTTCTTTCATTGCATATGCTAATACTATATATTCTACCTCAGTTGTTAATAGAGCAATGGTTGCTTGGCATTTGCTTGACCAGCTGATGGCTCCTCCTGATAGGTTGAAAATATATCCCGTGGTTGATCATCGTGTGTTAATGTCTCCTTCCCAGTTGGCATCACTGAAACCGATCAGTCTTAGATCCTGATCGCGTCCAAGGTACAGCTTATAATTGGCTGTTCCTTTAATATATCTTAATAATCGTTTGAGGGCATGGTGATGTTCTTGCATTGGATTGGCCGAGAATTGACTGATGATGCTGACAGCAGCAGCTAGATCAGATCTCATCCCAATCATCAGGTACATTATGCTACCGGTCATTTGTCTGAATAGACTTTGGTCTGCAGATTTTCCTCCTTCAGCTTTGAGTTGAATGAATGGATCAAGGGGTGTACTGATTGGCTTGGTGTCCATCATGTTAAACCTTGTAATGATTTGATTGGCGAAGTGACTTTGATCAATTGTGATCGTGTGTGTTTTTTGATTTTGCATGACTCGAATACCCAAAAAATGTTTAATTTTGCCACAGTCCATCATATCAAATGCATTGCTAAGTTCTGCCTTGAATTTATTCATTGTTTCCATTAAATCAGCCAGAATTAGTAGATTGTCGACATATATGGCAATAATTATCAGCGATTGATATTGATTATCTTGTCTTCTCCTTAGATAAATGCTGTGATCCGATTGTAGTCTTATAAAATTTGATTGGCTGAGATAGTTGTCGATCTTCTGATTCCATATACGAGGTGATTGCTTTAGTCCATACAGTGATCGATTGAGCTTACACACAGCTCTCGGTGACAGCTCTGATTGGTCGATTCCTTCAGGTACTATCATATAGATCTCTTCATCAAGATTACCATTCAGGAATGCAGTTTTTACGTCCATTTGGTAAATTTCTAAGTTTAGGGTTGCTCCGATTGATAAAAGTACCCTGATCGATGTGAATTTCGCCATAGGAGCAAATGTTTCATCATAATCAACTTCTTGCTATTGTGAATATCCCTTGGCTACTAATCTCACCTTGTACCTGGTAACCAATCTATCAGTGTTGAGTTTCTTTTTAAATACCCATCTGCATCCAATCAGCTTGCATCCTGTAGGCACCTCAGGTACAATCGTCTACGTATTATTATTCTTAAGTGATTTAAGCTCTTGATTGATCGCTTCCTTTCAAAGCTTTATGTCAGGCAGAGAGATTGCCTCCTTGTAGGTCATTGGGTCATTGGTTGATTCAATTAAATTAGCTTCTGATATGCAATCTTGCCAAATTTATAGAGCTTCAGTGTCAATCAATTGTTCGATTGGCTCCTAAGTGTTGTCGTCATCATCATAGCCTAGCTATTTAACCAGATATTCCCTTTTTTCATCAATCTTGCATTCTTCGATGATCGCTTCGATGACATATTCTTGATCTTCTGGGTTGACGATTGTTGGGGATTTTAATATAATAGATTCATCGAATGTGACGTCGCAGCTGATCTCTATCCTCCTATTGGTTGGATCCTAGAGCCTGTATACCTTCTTTTCGTCATGATAGCCAATCATTTTAAGCTTTTTGGATCAGGGCGCCAGTTTTGACCTTTTTCCTTTGCGAATATGCATATACGCGTCAGCCCATATGATATACAAGTTACTGATATTAGGCTTGTGACCGTGCCATAATTCAAATAGTGAAGCACTCTCCTTATTGGCTCACATTGGTAATCGGTTGTGTAAATATGTAGCACTTACAGCAAGTTCCGCCCAAAGTTCGTTAGATATGCTGGCAGTAATTTTAACTGCCCGGATTGACTCCATCAATGTCCGGTTATATCGTTTGGCTACATCGTTTTGTTGCGGTATGTCCGGCGTCATCGTTTTGTGATGAATTCCGTTTTTGATTAAAAATTTGTGCATCTTGGTGTTTATATACTCTCCTCCTCCATCTGATTGGAGACTCTTGAGTTTTCGGCTCAATTGCGTCTCGGCGAATGCCTTGAATGTCTGGAATCGATCAAATGTATCACTTTTGTTGTCAATAAAATATGTTGTGACATAGCGAGTGGCGTTATCGATGAATGTTAATATATATTTCGCTCCATTGATTGATGGCGTGGGCATCGGTCCACACAGATCTGTATGCACCCTTCCGATAGGCTCCATCAATTGATTTTTCATATGTCTGAAAGGCTTGCGGTGCAACTTCATGTGTTCACACCTGGCACATATTTCGATTTGTCCGGTCGACAGCCGCACATCTCCGAGCTCTGTGACAATTTTGTTGATTGATTGCAGAGTGTTTCGGCCCGGATGACCTAATCGGTGATGCCATAATATATAGTTATTGATCTTAGAATCGGCGATGTTTGCAATCTTGGAATTGGCTATGTTGGAATCGGCAATGTTTGCTTCTAGCTCTAGCTCTGGTGATGTCGATAAATGAAATAGGTCGCCATCAGCTTGTCCGATTTTAATTTCTTTGTGATCCGCGCCAATTTTAATTACTGATCCGTCGCTCTTGAAGGTTATGTCATTTCCGTCATATGTTAATGCCCGCATAGATATTAAATTTCTGGTGATCTCCGGTATATATAAGACGTCCCGTAATTTCAGCTCATCATCGAGCTCAATTGTCCCAACGTGCGTCGCGTATAATTTCTCATTCCCTACATACATGACCAAGCCGTCGTGCTCAGCCACCGTCTCGAAAAGCTTCAATTGGTTGAACATATGTTGCGTGGTGTCCGAATCAATGATGGCACCAATCGCCAGATTTGCTTTGGCTCTCGGTTTAGTCTTTTCTTTTTCTTTTTCTATTTTTACCCAATCGTTGAATTTGTTGCATTGAAATATTCTGTATTCTCCCTTACAGACGTAACATTTCCGAGGGTGTCCCCAAAAATTCCTGCCTCGATTGGCTCTGCAATCGCCACTTCGGTCGCCTCTGTCATTATGACCTCCTCGATTGTTTCCGTTATCATTGTTATAGCCTTAGCTTCATCCGGCACTTCTGCCTCGGTTGTCGCGACTGCCGCCTCGGTAGCCGCCTCAGTTGCTACCTCGGTCGCCGCCTTGGTAGCCGCCTTGGTAGCTGCCTCGGTCTGTCGCGTGGGCTTTGTCGCACCTCTACTTGTTATCTGGGTCGAACCTGATGCATGCGAGTTATAAAGCCTCCAGCATTGTTAGCATATTCTCTCGTGCAAGTATTAATTCCCAGTACCTGAGGCTTAGACCCCAGAGATATTGCAGTATAGCTTCTGTATCAGTCATATCTTTGATTTGCACCATAATTTGGTTGAATGCGTCATTATAATCTTCAATTGATCCTTTTTGCTTCATCATTGCAAGCTTATTGCGCATTCGTAACAATTGTTCTATTGGTGCGTATTTTTGCGTCATAGCCTCTTTAAGCTCATTCCATGAGTCAAATTCTCCCGATATGTTCATGTGCCTCCGTAACCATATTCTAGCGTTGCCTGTAATTTTACTGATCGCTGTGTTAACTTCCTCCTTTTGTACTGATAGATTGGCACTGGTGATAAATTGCTCTATGGCATCAAAGTAATCGAACAATCTGGGTGCACCACCTGATCTATCGAATTTGTTGATCAATCTTAGGTACTCCTTCACCAGATCATTAAGCTTTGTTGATGTTGTTGGTGATGGTGATGGTGATTATCTTTGTGGTATGTTGCCTTCTGTAGCTGCGTTCTGATTGGTTGGCATGCTAGGTGATGTGATCGTTTTGTCGATTTTTGCCATCAATTCGCCCATTAGGGTTGCAAGTGTGTCTAATTTATCTTCCTGATTTCTGATCATTATAGCCATCTGTTCCTGTCGATCGAGGCTAAATGCAATATTGCTCTGATGGTTACTATTCAATCCTTTGTCATCATCAAGGGTTTGATATCTGTCTGTTTTTGATTTAGACCGCAATCTTGTCAATCTTGTTGCTGATGATGATGATGCATATAGATTGTCCATTTCATTGTCGTTGAATGCTATGTCGTTACGTGTTGTTTATCGCATTGCTTTATTGCGGTGTCATTTGTCGCATTGTTTATCACTTTGTTTGATGTGTTGTTTATAATATTAAATAAACACTTACAGTAATCACAGTTGTAACTGCTATAATTGCGTAGATGATTGCATAGATCTCAGGTTGTCGAGCTGCAATTTGAGTGGCTCAGGGCTCATAACCTGTTGAAATTTGATCTTCGAATATGTATTTGGAGTAAAGAGCACACTGGCTTATGAAGCCAATATGCGTGTATTTATTAATGCTAAATTATGATTGGTTGATACAACAAAGATCGTCTAAGCCACGATTGAGTGATGTAATGATCAATCATTGATGGGAGAGATATAATAAGTGTTGTAATTATTAGCTTATTATATCTCTTTTATCAATGATCGATGCATCAACGATCGATCATACGTCACTCAATTGTGGCTGAGATGATCTTTGTTTGTATCGACCAATCATAATTTAGCATTAATAAATACACGCATATTGGCTTCATTAGCCAGTGCGCTCTTTACTCTAAACACACATATTCGAAGATCAAATTTCAACAGGTTATGAGCCCCGAGCCGCTCGAATTGCAGCTCAACAACCTGAGATCTACGCAATCATCTACGCAATTACAACTGCGATTACTGTAAGTGTTTA
>RBNK01002517.1:0-10795 GCA_003990785.1 Endogone sp. FLAS-F59071 | reverse complement strand
GTCTGCGGATTTTCCTCCTTCAGCTTTGAGTTGAATGGATGGATCAAGGGGTGTGCTGATTGGCTTGGCGTCCGTCATGTTAAACCTTGTAATGATTTGATTGGCAAAGTGGCTTTGATCAATTGTGATCATGTGTGTTTTTCGATCACACATGACTCGAATACCCAAAAAATGTTTAATTTCGCCACAGTCCATCATATCGAATGTGTTGCTAAGTTCCGCCTTGAATTTGTTCATCATTTCCATCGAATCAGCCAGAATTAGTAGATCATCAATATATATAGCAATAATTATCAGCGATTGATATTGATCGTCTTATCTTCTCCTTAGATAAATGCTATAATCCAATTGTAGTCTTGTAAAATTTGATTGGCTGAGATAGTTGTCGATCTTCTGATTCCATATACGAGGTGATTGCTTTAGTCCATACAGTGATCGATTGAGCTTATACACAGCTCTCGGTAACAGCTCCGATTGGTCGATTCCTTCAGGTACCGTTATGTAGATCTCTTCATCAAGATCATCGTTCAGGAACACAGTTTTTACGTCCATTTGGTGAATTTCTAAGTTTAAGGTTGCTCCGATCGATAAAAGTACCCTAATTGATGTGAATTTCGCCACAGGAGCAAATGTTTCATCATAATCAATTCCTTGCTGTTGTGAATATCCCTTGGCCACTAATCTCGCTTTGTACCTGGCAACCGATCTATAAGTGTTGAGTTTCTTTTTAAATACCCATCTGCATCCAATCGGCTTGCGTCCTGCAGGCACCTCAGGTACAATCGTCTACGTATTATTATTCTTAAGTGATTTAAGCTCTTGATTGATTGCTTTCTCCCAAAACTTTGCATCAGGCAGAGAAATTGCCTCCTTGTAGGTCATTGGGTCATCGGTCGATTCAATTAAATTAGCTTCTGATATGCGATCTCGCCAAATTTGTAGAGCTTCAGTATCAATCAATTGTTTGATTGGCTCCCAGGTGTTGTTGTCATCATCATAGCCTAGCCATTTAACCAGATATTATCTTTTTTCATCAATCTCACGTTCTCCGATGATCGCTTCAATGACATATTCTCGATCTTCTGGGTTGACGATTGTTGGGGATTTTAATATAATAGATTCATCAAATGTGACATCGCGGCTGATCTCTATCCTCCTATTGGTTGGATTCCAGAGCCTGTACGCCTTCTTTTCGTTATGATAGCCAATCATTTTAAGCTTTTTAGATCAGGGTGCCAGCTTCAACCTTTTTCCCTTGCGAATATGCATATATGCATCAGCCCATATGATGTGCAAGTTACTGATATCAGGCTTGTGACCGTGCCATAATTCAAATGGTGAAGCACTCTCCTTATTGGCTCGCATTGGCAATCAGTTGTGTAAATATGTAGCACTTGCGGCAAGTTCCACCCAAAGTTTGTCAGGTATGCTGGCAGTAATTTTAACTGCCCGGATTGACTCTATCAATGTCTGGTTATATCGTTCGGCTACACCATTTTGTTGCGGCATGTCCGGCATTGTCATTTCATGATGAATTCCGTTTTTGATTAAAAATTCGCGCATCTCGGTGTTTACATACTCTCCTCCTCCATCTGATCGGAGAATCTTGAGTTTTCGGCCCAATTGCATCTCAGCGAATGCCTTGAATGTCTGGAATCGATCAAATGTATCACTTTTGTTGTTGATAAAATATGTTGTGATGTAGCGAGTAGCGTCATCGATGAAAGTTAATATATATTTTGCTCCATTGACTGATGGCATAGGCATTGGCCTGCACAGATCTGTATGCACCCTTCTGATAGGCTCCATTGATCGATTTTTCGTGTGTCCGAACGGCTTGTGGTGCAACTTCGCATGTTTACACCTGGTGCATATTTCGATTTGTCCGGTTGACAGCCGTGCATCTCCGAGCCCTGTGACAAACTTGTTGATTGATTGCAGAGTATTTCGGCCCGGATGGCCTAGTCGGTGATGCCATAATATATAGTCATCGATCTTGGAATCGGCGATGTTTGTAATCTTGGAGTCGGCGATGTTTGCAATCTTGGAATTGGCGATGTTTGCTTCTAGCTCTAGCTCTGATGTCGATAAATAAAATAGGTCACCATCGGCTTGTCCGATTTTAATTTCTTCATAATCTGCGCCGATTTTAATTACTGATCTGTTGCTCTTGAAGGTTATGTCATTTCCATCACATGTCAATACCCACACAGATATTAAATTTCTGGCGATCTCCGGTATATATAAGATGTCCTGTAATTTCGGCTCATCGTCGAGCTCAATTGTCCCAATGTGCGTCACGCATAATTTCTCATTCCCTGCACACATGACCAAGCCGTCATGCTCAGCCACCGTCTCGAAGAGCTCCAATTGGTTGAACATATGTTGCGTGGCACCCGAATCGATGATAGCGCCGATCGCTAGATTTGCTTCGGCTCTCGGTTTAGCTTTTTCTTTTTCTGTTTTTACCCAATCATTGAATTTGTTGTATTGAAATATTCCATGTTCTCCCTCACAGATGTAATATTTCCGAGGGTGTCCCCGAAAATTCCCACCTCGATTGGCTCCGCGATCGCCGCCTCGGTCGCCTCTGTCATTATGACCTCCTCGATTGTTTCCGTTTTCGTTGTTGTAGCCTCGGCTTCGTCCGGCATTTCCACCTCAGTTGTCACAACCACCACCTCGGTAGCCGCCTCGGTCGCCACCTCGGTATCCGCCTTGGTCGCCGCCTCGGTAGCCGCCTCGGTCTGTCGCGTAGGCTTCATCGCACCTTTGTTTATTATCCGGGTCGAATCTGATACATGCAAGTTGTAAAGCCTCCAGCGTTGTCGACATATTCTCCCGCACAAGTATTAATTCCCAGTACCTGGGGCTTAGACCCCGGAGATATTGCGGTATAGCTTCTGTGTCGGTCATATCTTCGACTTGCACCATGATCTGATTGAATACGTCATTATAATCTTCGATCGATCCTTTTTGCTTCATCATCGCAAGCTTATCACGCATTCATAACAATTGTTCCATTGGTGTGTATTTTTGTGTCATAGCTTCTTTAAGCTCATCCTATGAATCAAATTCTCCCGATATGTTCACATGCCTCCATAGCCACATTCTAGCATTGCCTGTAATTTTACTGATCGCTGCGTTGACTTCCTCCTTTTGTACTGATAGATTGGCGCTGGTAATAAATTGCTCTATGGTATCAAAGTAATCAAACAATCTGGGTGCGCCACCCAATTCATCGAATTTGTTGATCGATCTCAGGTACTCCTTTGCCAGATCATTAAGCTTTGTTGATGTTGTTGGTGATGGTGATGGTCGTGGCATGTTGCCTTCTGTAGCTGCATTCTGATTGGTTGGCGCACTAGGTGATGTAATTGTTTTGTTGATTTTTGCTATCAATTCGCCCATTAGGGTTGCAAGTGTATCTAATTTATCTTCCTGATTTCTGATCGTTGTAGCCATCTGTTCCTATTGATCGAGGCTAAATGCAATATTGCTCTAATGGTTTCTATCCAATCCTTCATTGTCATCATCAGGGGGTTGATATCTGTTGTCTGTTTTTGATTTAGACCGCAATCTTGTCGATCTTGTTGCGGATGACGATGATGCGTATAGGTTGTCCATTTCATTGTGTCGCGTCATTACGTGTTTATCATGTTGCTTTATTGCGGTGTAATTTGTCACGTTGTTTATCGCTTTGTTTGACGTGTTGTTTACAATGTTAAATAAACACTTACAGTAATCGCAGTTGTGATTGCGTAGATGATTGTGTAGATCTCAGGTTGTTGAGCTGCAATTCGAGCGGCTCGGGGCTCATAACCTGTTGAAATTTGATCTTCGAATGTGTGTTTGGAGTAAAGAGCGCACTGGCTAATGAAGCCAATATGCGTGTATTTATTAATGCTAAATTATGATTGGTTGATACAAACAAAGATCGTCTAAGCCACAATTGAGTGATGTATGATCGATCGTTAATGCATCAATCATTGATAGGAGAGATATAATAAGCTAAATTACAACATCTCCAACTATTCATTTCCCAAAATGATGTCATAGGTCTGTGTGTCAACAATAAGCATAGTGACCAAAATAGTCAGATCTCTAAATCTGATAGGTATGTTCTTCATTTTACTGAGAGTAACTATATATTTGCTACTTGATATCTTGAATCTAAAGGTAGTGGGCTGTTCAATTTTCCATTCTAATTTGTCAAGTGCTTTCTTTATGATAATGCATCCTCTAGCTCCTGAGTCAACGATTACTTCAAATAGTTATAATTCAATAGTATATGTAGTGATGGCAGAAGCTTTCCTAGTATCTTCTTCATCACTCTTCTCTTTAGCTGGTTATGCTTAGTTAATTTCAATGACTTTGAATCTTGGTTTAGCTTTGCTCAGTCCTTCACAAATCTGTATCTTGATTATCAGATTAAGTTCTGCAGCTTGTACGAATATCATGCTGACTTGTTGGTCTTTCAAGTCTTGCTAGATATCATAATGGTATATCTTAGTATGGCACATTTAAGGTTTATGGCTTAGGCTTTCAGACATTAGTTGATCTGGACTAGATTCTTTGAACTTGTTAAAATCTAGAGCCTCATAAATGACTGAAGGTTTCCTTCATTTGATCACTACTTCAGGTTCTTTGCCTTTCCTTGATCCTTTTGCTTAGTTGTATGGTTTCTTGGCAGCCAGTCCTTGCTTCCTTGCTGGAACTGCATGTAGTATTCAGATATCTTTATCTTCCTCTTTACTATCCTTAAATACTTCTCATACTTATAAGGTTGGTATATGTACTAGGAGCATTCCATTCTATTGGCAGCTTTGTTGATGACTTTGCTAGCATTCTTGCTGCTGATTGCTTAGTGCTGCTTGATGGTTTATCTTGGATTAGCAGTTCCTAGCTATATATCCTTCTTCTCTACATCAGAAGCATATAAGGAATTGATTATAGTTCCTGTCATTTCTATCATTCCTTCAGTCTATTAGTTGAGTACTATATGTCTGTTACTGATATCTTAGCTGCCATTGCCTTTTTTTGATATTGGACAGATGAGCTTCCATTCAAGTGAACTTGGCAGTGAGTTTATTAATATCTCTGTTAGTCGGCGCTAGTTTGGCTGTAGCAGTAGTTGGTAAAATTGCAACTTCAGCTGTTTCTCCTCTTCTAAAACTCGGTGCTATCATCTACTTATAGATATCTTATCCAGAGTTTCTTGCAAGCCAATATCATTGAGCATAATTCACCTTTTCTGCTAAGTCTAAAACAGTTGGTATTAACCGAATGGCAAGGACCACTTCTGCTTGAATGCCTAGCATAAATGATAATTCTACCATCTGATCTCTAACTACAGCATCATATCCTGCTTGTTCAATCATATCTCGAATTTTGGTATAGAACTCCATTAGTGATTTATTGTATCCTTGCGCAGTAACAAGTATCTGATCTCTCAACTATTTCTGAATTTTGGCAGTATGATAGGTATTCGTCAACTAGGTGTATACAGCTCTGATTGTTGTATCATTAGTTAGTGATACTGTGATAGTCCTATTTACAATTGCTGTATTGTATCATACCTTGGCTGGTCCTCTAAGAGTGGCTACTAATACTGGTTCTTTCTATGCTATTATCAATAATCTAACTGCTGTAAACAGTTTTAATTTCTCAGTAAACTTGAGGATTAACTCAGCAGGAACATATCCTAAAAAGGTAGATAGTAAGAATGACATATTGATATCATGATATTCTTCGGGTTCTTGAAATGTATTGAATAATTCCTCAATTCTGAAATCATCGATCTAAGTCCAGATGGGTGCTTTCAGTTCTTTGTAATAAATGCTTGCTACTCTGTCACTTTTGTCAGATATGTCAGCAGTAGTAGTATATAATCTTAAGAGTATATGCTTATAGGTAATGGTAAATTCAATAGTCTTAATTGATATGTCTGAATGATTCGATTCTTGAGAAAGCCTTTAGTAGTATCTCCTAATCGGGGGTTCATATAAGTTTTGGTGGTAATTCTAGATGGTTTGTCTTGAACTACAGTGCTATCTTCCACTAGGGGTACTCTGCTATAATGTTTTTCTCCAAGGTTGTCATAGTAGTGAAAATATATCACAGGAGTAGATCTTCAATAAAAATTGAATATTACCCTCCTATATTGGGCACCAAAATGTGAGGATGTGACTCTGAGATCAGCAAAATATAGAAGATAAAAGGGCTCAATCAGGAACCAGTAGCTGGGCTAAGTTCTATATATATTGTGACGGAACATTTTGTGATGACATATAATTTCATTATGTGAGATTACAAGTCACATGACTCGCAATAACACTGAGACTTGAAGTGTTATTGAGATCTGAAGTGTTATTGAGATCCGCAATCACATTATAACCTAAAATAGTATTTCAATCTGATATATTATTTTGCCACCCAATTACAGTATAACCTGATATATCATTTTATTATATTCTAGCCAATCAATTTGTACTTTATATTTAGCCAAGCCAATCAGAAATTTCGAGTAGTAACCTAGGTAGCTGTCTATATAGCACCTTGTAATTTCTTAAAAATACCCCACTCGCAATTATCAATAAAATTCGGACTGTAACAAGCTAAGGAAGCTTACAACAGACAACCCGAGGGATACTGAAGCCTTACTCAAGAAGTAAGCAATTGAGATAGTTTTGAAATTCTAACAGATACACTTTATTCAATTAATTATACTGAAAATCTTGCTAGTTAACACCTATATCGACATATTACCCTTCTTAAGATGCTACCGCATAATCCACTAAGACCCCTAAAAATATATTTTCTGCACTTGCTCAACTCCGAGTATTTCGCCATTAATATTGTAATGGAACATTTTATGACAATATATAATTTGATTATGTGAGATCACAGTCATATAACCCGAAGTGTTACTGAGACTTGAAGTGTTACTGAAATCTGCAATCACATTATAACCTAAAATAGTATTTTGATCAGATATATTATTTCATCACCCAATTATATTATAATCTGATATATCACTTTATTATATCTTAGCCAATCAATTTGTATCTTATATTTAGCCGAGCTAATCAGAAATTCAAGTAGTAACCTAGGTAGCTACCCGTATAGCACTTTGTAATTTCTTATAAATACCTCGCTCGCAATTATTAATAAAATTTGGACTGCAACAAGCTAAGGAAGCTTATAACAGACAACCTGAGGGATACTGAAGCCTTACTCAAGGAGTAAGTAATTGAGATAGTTTCAAGATTTTAACAGATACACTTTATTCGATCAATTATACTTTAATCTTGCTAGTTAACACCTACATCGACACATTACCCTTCTTAAGACGCTACTGCATAATTTGCTAAGACCCCTAAAAGCATATTTTCTGCACTTGCTCAACTCCGAGTATTTTGCCATTAATATATTTTAGTCTGTCACAATTGGTGCCAACTGGCAGGAAATCAATTGACATATTGACCAATTTATTACCTATATTGCGTAACCAAACTTACTGAAACCCATAGTGGAAGATAAAAGCAAGAATGGCACTACCACCACCACCACCCACATTACTACAACTACCTAGGAGAAGACCTTAAAAGGATAAAGAAACCATGGCAGACAGACTACCTACCTTTTATGGATATACTAAGGAATATGTTCGAGAATTCCTGGATGATTTAGAAAGCTATTTTGCAGCCAAAGGAACGATCAGCACTCAATGGATCCCTATCCTAGCCGCCCAACTTAGAGGATCTGCAAGGGAAGCATACTGTATAGCTCTAACAGATGCAGTAGCCACTGGACTAGGAGGATTACTCCTTGCAGCTACTGCAGCAGTAGGAAATGGAGCCACTGCCGCAGCAATAGCCACCGCTCATTGGGAAACTACAAGAGCCTGGTTAGAGGAGAAGTACTTTACCAAACAGAAGTGAGAATCAATTAAAGAACAGCTATTCAACATGAAGATGTCAATCAACCAGTACCCGAAAGATTGGGTTACTACCATTGATCAGTATATGCAACTCTGTGGAGAAACTAGCCCAATTGTGCGAGAAATGGTATTCATGAACGGCTTACCTGCAGATCTCTAACGCCATATCAAGAGGTTTGGCCCTCGAAGAATGGACAAGAAAGTCAGGATGGCATAGGCCTTTTGGGATACCGAAGTAGGACATTCAGCATCCTTATATGACAAGTTACCACAAGATCTATGTAGGAAATTCAGCACTGAAATACCCATTGTGAGGATGAGGCTCTGGAATCGGCTAAGTATGGAGGAGATAAGGGGCTCAATCGGGAACCAGTAGCTGGGCTAAAATCCGTACTGTAGGTAAAACCAAAGTGGAAAATAGGGATTGTAGAGGAATAATACTACGAAAATATTAAAGTGTATGTTTAGAGGTGCTAGGGAATATTAGTCCCTTCGGATGTGTATCAGCAATCAATTATCTGTTAGATGTCAAAAAGGTTATTTCTCGGCTTGAATTCACTAAGCAATACTTTCTTCACCAGTTGCGTTAGGATTATTAAACTTGTATTGGGCTCAAGCTCAGGCAAAGATTTATTGAATGGAAATAAAGGGGGAATATTTATACAGTTTTGAAGAGGTGCTATATGGGTAGCTGCCCTGTTACTACTCTTAAAACTATTGGCTATTTAAAATATAAACTAGTTATGAATTTATGTGATATAACGAGTTATATAAGTTATGGATTTAAGACGGTTAAAGATTTAAGACGGTTAAAAGATTTAAGATGGTTAAAAGGTTTTACAAATCAAGGAACTGTTCCAATTGGTCGAAATCTCTTTGTAATATACGGATTTCTTCTTTAAGTTCCTCAAAGGCATTTTGAGACAGTTGGTGAAATGTGGATGATCCAATTTTGGTAAGTCTTTTCAAGGCGGCTGGCCGAAACTGGAAGAGTCCGTAAATTCGAAGGGCAATCCTTTGAGATTGGAGGGGAATCCCTTGATGTAGTGCTCATTTGCATGCCTCTGCATGTCATTGGTCCCATACATGTTCGAGATCTTCTTCCCAGATCCTGGCGATCTTGTAGTAAGCCTGAAATTCATCTTGTGTTTGTCATTTCTGAGCAATGTCGATATTTTTCATTATTATTTGAGTCCTTCATAGGGCAGATCCTTCCTCAGGTAATAGTTCAGATGGAGGATCTTCTAAGGCTCGGTATGCTTCGATGACTCAGCTTCGGAGGTATTCGTCATTGTTGAATCGGGGCATTTTTGTGCTTGTATAAATCTTCCAGTCTCCTCTCATTACTCCCCTATTTATAAGCATTATCTCCAGATAGCTGATAAATCAATTTCATGCAAAGTATCTTTTAACTTTTCCGCGGTGTACTGGTGTTGGCTGAATTGTTCCTTTTGGGCTTCAGATCCAGATCAAGGTTCCCTTTATATCTTGAATATAATATGGTCCTTCCCATTTTGGTTCGAGTTTTGCTGACCAAGAGGCTTCAACAATATTTCGATAAATCAAGATTTGATCTCCAATATTTAATGTTTCAACTAGCGGATTCTTGTACTTCTGTCGATCTTGTATCTTCTGGATGAACTTTTGCGCCTTATGTCGAATACGTTTTAGTCTCTCCATATCGTACATCATTAAGCTCCAAATTCATTCTTCATGTGATTCTCTCATGTCGGCTTGTGGAACTCCCCTATTTGGCAATCTCCCATAGACTAACTCAAAAGGGCTGAAAGTTGTGGTCTTCTGTTATGAGCATCTGATTGCAAATAGTGCGGATGGTAACCAAAAGTCCCAGTCAGTATATGTCTTGCTCATTTTCGAAATTGTATTTTTGATCATCTAGTTCATTCGTTCAGTGAGTCCATTTCCTTGAGGATGATAGGCAGTGGTTCGGATATGCTGAATGCGGTATGTCTGATTTAATTCTTTTACTAGATCGTTGCAGAATTCTGTTCCTCTGTCAGATGTTATCTGTTTCGGTAGTCCATGTTGGCAGATGATTCGTTCATGTATAAATTCTGATATTGTCTAAGCATCTGATATCTCCAAGGATTCTACTTCGGGCCATTTTGTTAACCAGTCAACTGCTATGATGATGTATTTTTTTCCGGTAAGGGTCTGTGGAAGTGGTCCAATTACGTCGATTCCAATATGTTCAAAAGGGGCATTTGGCATTGTGCTGGGTTGCCGGGGTACAAAATCCTTAATCGTTTTCCTTTTCTGGCAAGTGTCGCATGTCCTGATATAATGTTGTACGTCTTTCCACATTTGTGGCCACCAGTAAGTTTTTGCTAACTGCTGATAGGTTCGTTCCACTCCTTGGTGTCCAGATAAGTGATAATCATGTGCTCCTACTAAAATGTTGTTTACACGATGTGTTGAGATAACTATGCGTCGGTATTCCTTGTCTGTTTGTGATATTTTGTATAATTCTCCATCCTGATATTCGAAGTTTTGTCAGCTCCTAAGTATAATCTTCTTTCTCCATTCGTCAATTATTGATATTTTTCCTCCTCCCAAATACATTGTGATCTGATAGTATAGCTCCTGATTCATTGGAATCGCACAGTCTTTTCTTGGGGTGACGTCTCCCTTCTTGGTATTCTTGACAATGCATCGGCATGCTGGTGTATCTTTCCTGGTTTGTGCTGGACCTTGAAGTCATACTTCTGAAGTCTCATGATCCATCGAGCATAGATCCCAGTAGGTTGAACTTTGTTGAATAACCACTTGAGGGCCGCATGATCTGTGATGAGGGTGAACTTTTGTCCAATCAGGTAGTGGCGGAAGTACTCA
>RBNK01002516.1:0-10796 GCA_003990785.1 Endogone sp. FLAS-F59071 | reverse complement strand
CATCTTAAGCATACTAGAGCCTAGAGCAAATTGGCTATCTGTGATTAATATATTCTCTGGATTTTTTTAAATTAGCCTCATACCCCAAGCTATTAAATAAATAGCCTACATTATAATAAAGGACAATAGGAATATCTAAGAATGCCTTTCAGACTATACAATACCTCTGCTATATTTTAGTATATAATGAATAGAATATTTGGAGATCTAGTTAAAAAAGGTCTTTTAGTCTATATCAATGATATAATGATCTATATAAAAATATTTGAAACTCACTTGATGATTCTACAGAAGATCTTACTTAGACTATAGCGATCATTTCATCTGTCGCTATGTAAATAATATCTATCACCTTTGATTCAACTTTCTCTCAAATAAAGTGATACTGAATGTCGATATGCTTTGATCGAGCATGATTAATTGGATTTTTGGTGAGGGCAATTGCTGATTGGTTGTCTTCAAATAAGGTTGTTGCACAATTTGGCAAATATCCTAGCTCATCTAATAGAGTGCGCAGCCAAATGGCTTCTTTCATCACATATACTAATACCATATATTCTGCCTCAGTTGTTGATAGGGCAATGGTTGGTTGGCGTTTGCTTGACCAGCTGATGGCTCCTCCTGATAGGTTGAAAATATAACCCGTGGTTGATCGTTGTGTATTAATATCTCCTCCCCAGTTGGCATCACTGAAACCAATCAGTCTTAGATCCTGATCACATCCAAGGCACAGCTTATAATTGGCTGTTCCTTTAATATATCTTACTAATCATTTGAGGGTGTGGTGATGTTCTTGCATTAGATTAGCTGAAAATTGACTGATAATGCTAACAGCAGCAGCTAGATCAGGTCTCGTCCCAATCATCAGGTACATTATGCTACCGATCATTTGTCTGAATAGACTTTGGTCTGTGGATTTTCCCCCTTCAGCTTTGAGTTGAATGGATGGATCAAGAGGTGTGCTGATTGGCTTGGCATCCGTCATGTTAAACCTTGTAATGATTTGATTGGTAAAGTGACTTTGATCAATTGTGATTGTATGTATTTTTCGATTATGCATGACTCGAATACCCAAAAAATGTTTAATTTTGCCACAGTCTGTCATATCAAATACATTGCTAAGTTCCACCTTGAATTTGTTCATTGTTTCCATCGAATCAGTCAGAATTAGTAGATCATTGACATATATGGCAATAATTATCAGCGATTGATCATCTTGTCTTCTTCTTAGATAAATGCTATAATCTGATTGTAGTCTTGTAAAATTTGATTGGCTAAGGTAGTTGTCGATCTTCTGATTCCACATACAAGGTGATTGCTTTAGTCTATACAATGATCAATTGAGCTTACACACAGCTCTCAGTGACAGCTCTGATTGGTCGATTTCTTCAGATACCATCATGTAGATCTCTTCATCAAGATCGCCATTCAGGAATGCAGTTTTTACATCCATTTGGTGAATTTCTAAGTTTAGGACTGCACCGATCGATAAGAGTGCCCTGATCAACATGAATTTCGCCATGGGAGCAAATGTTTCATCATAATCAATTCCTTGCTATTGTGAATATCCCTTGGCCACTAATCTTGCCTTGTACCTGACAACCGATCCATCAGTGTTGAGCTTCTTTTTAAATACCCATCTGCATCCAATCGGTTTGCATCCTGCAGGCACCTCAGGTACAATTGTCCACGTGTCATTATTCTTAAGTGATTTAAGCTCTTGATTGATTGCTTCCTCCCAAAGCTTTACATCAGGTAGAGAAATTGCTTCCTTGTAGGTCATTGGGTCATTGGTTAATTCAATTAAATTAGCTTCTGACATGTGATCTTGCCAAATTTGTAGAGCTTCAGTATCAATCAATTGTTCGATTAGCTCCCAGGTGTTGTCGTCATCATTATAGCCTAGCCATTTAACCAGATATTGCCTTTTTTCATTAATCTTGTATTCTCTGATAATCGCTTCAATGACATATTCTTGATCTTCTGAATTGACGATTGTTGGGGATTTTAATATAATAGATTCATCAAATGTAACATTGTGGCTGATCTCTATCTTCCTATTAGTTGGATCCCAGAGCCTGTATGCTTTCTTTTCGTCATGATAGCCAATCATTTTAAGCTTTTTGGATCGGGGTGCCAGTTTCGACCTTTTTCCTTTGCGAATATGCATATATGCGTCAGCCTATATGATGCATAAGTTACTGATATCAGGCTTGTAACCATGCTATAATTCAAATGGTGAAGCACTCTCCTTATTGGCTCACATTAGCAATCGGTTGTGTAAATATGTAGTACTTGTGGCAAGTTCCACCCAAAGTTCGTCAGGTATGTCAGCAGTGATTTTAACGGCCCGGATCAACTCCATCAATGTCTGGTTATATCGTTCAGCTACACTGTTTTGTTGTGGCATGTCCAGCATCGTCATTTCATGATGAATTCCATTTTTGATTAAAAATTCGTGCATCTTGGTGTTTACATACTCTCCTCCTCCATCTGACCAGAGAATCTTTAGTTTTCGGCCTGATTGCATTTCGGCGAATGCCTTGAATGTTCGGAATTGATCAAATGTATCACTTTTGTTGTCAATAAAATATGTTGTGACATAGCGAGTAGCATCATCGATGAATGTTAATATATATTTTGCTCCACTAACTGATAGCATGGGCATCGGCCCACACAGATCTGAGTGCACCCTTCTGATAGGCTCCATCATGTTGAAATTTGATCTTCGAATATATGTGTTTTGGAGTAAAAGAGTGCACTGGCTTATGAAGCCAATATGCATGTATTTATTAATGCTAAATTATGATTGGTTGATATAACAAAGATCGTCTAAGCCACGATTGAGTGACGTAACGATTGATTGTTGATGGGAGAGATATAATAAGCTAATAATTTCAACACTCCCCCTGCTTGATATATCTTAAGAAAAAAAATAAATAAAAAATAAAAATAAAAGAATAAAAATAGAGTGTTCAACTGTACATCACGAATAGCATCCATGAAGTACATTTACTGCAAATAACTATATATAAAATATTACTTGAGTGATAAGAATAACATGATAAAGAACATAAAAGTTTTAGAATAAAAGAGTTAGTTACATAAGCCCATTTTTGCAATCAATGTTTCAAGTCTTGGTTGCGCAAGTGGCTTAGTTAATGCATCAGCGATTATTTCATCTATCGCCATGTAAACGATATCTATCACCTTTGATTTAACTTTCTCTCGAATAAAGTGATGCTGAATGTCGATATACTTTGATTGAGCATGATTAATTGGATTTTTGGCAAAGGCAATTGCTGATTGGTTGTCTTCAAATAAGGTTGTTGCACAATTCGGCAAATATCCTAGCTCATCCAATAGGGTACGTAGCCAAATAGCTTCTTTCGTCACATGTGCTAATGCCATATATTCTGCCTCAGTTGTTGATAGGGCAACGGTTGCTTGGCATTTGCTTGACTAGCTGATGGCTCCTCCTGATAGGTTGAAAATATATCCCGTGGTTGATCGTCGTATGTTAATGTCTCCTTCCCAGTTGGCATCACTGAAACCGATCAGTCTTAGATCCTGATCGCATCTAAGGCACAGCTTATAATTGGCTGTTCCTTTAATATATCTTAATAATCATTTGAGGGTGTGGTAATGTTCTTGCATTGGATTGGCCAAGAATTGACTGATGATGCTGATAGCAGCAGCTAGATCAGGTCTCATTCTGATTATCAGGTACATTATACTACTGATTATTTGTCTGAATAGACTTTGATCTGCGGATTTTCCTCCTTCAACTTTGAGTTGAATGGATGGATCAAGGGGTGTACTGATTGGCTTGGCGTCCATCATGTTAAACCTTGTAATGATTTGATTGGCGAAGTGACTTTGATCAATTGTGATCGTGTATGTTTTTTGATCGCGCATGACTCGAATACCCAAAAAATGTTTAATTTCACCACAGTCTGTCATATCGAATGCGTTGCTAAGTTCTGCCTTGAATTTGTTTATTGTTTCTATTGAATCAGCCAGAATTAGTAGATCGTCGATATATATGGCAATAATTATCAGTAATTAATATTGATCATCTTATCTTCTCCTTAGATAAATGCTGTGATCCGATTGTAGTCTTGTAAAATTTAATTGGCTGAGGTAGTTGTCGATCTTTTGATTCTACATACAAGGTGATTGCTTTAGTCCATACAGTGAACGATTGAGCTTACACACAGCTCTTGGTGACAGCTCCAATTGGTCGATTCCTTCAGGTACCATCATGTAGATCTCTTCATCAAGATCGCCATTCAGGAACATAGTTTTTATATCCATTTGGTGAATTTCTAAGTTTAGAGTTGCTCCAATTGATAAAAGTACCCTGATCGACATGAATTTCGCTATAGGAGCAAATGTTTCATCGTAATCAACTTCTTGCTGTTGTGAATATCCCTTGGCTACTAATCTCGCCTTGTACCTAGCAACCGATCCATCAGTGTTGAGTTTCTTTTTAAATACCCATCTGCATCCAATTGGCTTGCGTCCCGCAGGCACCTCAGGTACAATCGTCCACATGTCATTATTCTTAAGTGATTTAAGCTCTTGATTGATCACTTCCTCCCAAAGCTTTGTATCAGGCAGAGAAATTGCCTCCTTGTAGGTCATTGGGTCATCAGTTGATTCAATTAAATTAGCTTCTGACATGCGATCTTGCCAAATTTGTAGAGCTTCAGTGTCGATCAATTGTTCAATTAGCTCCCAGGTGTTGTTGTCATCATCATAGCCTAGCCATTTAACCAGATATTCCCTTTTTTCATCAATCTTGCATTCTCCGATGATCTCTTCGATGACATATTCTTGATCTTCTGGGTTGACGATTGTTGGGGATTTTAATATAATAGATTTATCGAATGTGACATCGTGGCTAATCTCTATCCTCCTATTGGTTGGATCTCAGAGCCTGTACACCTTCTTTTCATCATGATAGCCAATCATTTTAAGCTTTTTGGATCAGGGTGCCAGTTTCGACCTTTTTCCTTTACGAATATACATATACGCGTCAGCCCATATGACGCACAAGTTACTGATATCAGGCTTGTAACCGTGCCATAATTCAAATGGTGAAGCACTCTCCTTATTGGCTCGCATTGGCAATCGGTTGTATAAATATGTAGCACTTGCGGCAAGTTCCGCCCAAAGTTCATCAGGTATGCCGGCAGTAATTTTAACTGCCCAGATTGACTCCATCAATGTCCGGTTATATCATTCGGCTACACCGTTTTGTTGCGGCATGTCCGGCATCATCATTTCATGATGAATTCTGTTTTTGATTAAAAATTCGCGCATCTCGGTGTTTACATACTCTCCTCCTCCATCTGATCGGAGAATCTTGAGTTTTTGGCCCGATTGCATCTTGGCGAATGTCTTGAATGTCCAGAATTGATCAAATGTATCACTTTTATTGTCAATAAAGTATGTTATAATATAGCGAGTGGCATCATCGATGAATGTTAATATATATTTTGCTCCATTTACTGATGGCATGGGCATCGGCCCACACAGATCTGTATGTACTCTTCCAATAGGCTCCATCAATCGATTTTTCACGTGTCTAAATGGCTTGTGGTGCAACTTCGCGTATTCACACCCAGCACATATTTTGATTTGTCTGGTTGACAGCCGCACATCTCCGAGCCCTGTGATAAATTTGTTGATTGATTGCAGAGTGTTTCGGCCCGGATAGCCTAATCGGTGATACTATAATGTATAGTCATCGATCTTGGAATCGGCGATGTTTGCAATCTTGGAATCGGCTATATTGGAATCGGTAATGTTTGCTTCTAGCTCTGACTCTGGTGATGTCAATAAATGAAATAGGTCGCCATCGGCTTGTCCGATTTTGATTTCTTCATGATCCGCACTGATTTTAATTACTGATCCGTTGCTCTTGAAGGTTATGTCATTTCCATCACGTGTCAATGCCTGCACAGATATTAAATTTCTAGTGATCTCCGGTACATATAAGATGTCCCATAATTTCAGCTCATCGTCGAGCTCAATTGTCCCAATGTGCATCGCGCGTAATTTCTCATTCCCTGCACACGTGACCAAGCTGTCGTGCTCAGCCACTGTCTCGAAAAGCTCCAATTGGTTGAACATATGTTGTGTGGCACCTGAATTGATGATGGCGCCAATTGCCAGATTTGCTTCAGCTCTTAGTTTAGTCTTTTCTTTTTCTTTTTCTATTTTTACCCAATCATTGAATTTGTTGAATTGAAATATTCTGTGTTCTCCCTCACAGACGTAACATTTCCGAGGGTGTCCCCGAAAATTCCCGCCTCGATTGGCTCTGCGATCGCCACCTCAGTCACCTCTGTCATTATGACCTCCTCGATTATTTCCGTTATCATTGTTATAGCCTCGGCTTTGTCCGGCGCTTCCACCTCAGTTGTCACGACCGCCACCTTGGTAGTCGCCTCTGTCGCCGCCTCAGTCGCCGCCTTGGTAGCTGCCTCGGTAGCCGTCTCGATCTGTCGCGTGGGCTTCGTCACGCCTCTGCTTGTTATCCAGATCGAACCTGATGCATGCGAGTTGTAAAGCCTCTAGCATTGTCGGCATATTCTCCCGCGCAAGTATTAATTCCCAGTACCTGGGGCTTAGACCCCGGAGATATTGCGGTATAGCTTCTGTGTCGGTCATATCTTTGATTTGTGCCATAATTCGGTTAAATATGTCATTATAATCTTCGATCGATCCTTTTTGCTTCATCATCGCAAGCTTATCGCGCATTTATAATAATTGTTCCATTGGTGCGTATTTTTGCATCATAGCCTCTTTAAGCTCATTCCATGAGTCAAATTCTCCCAATGTGTTCATGTGCCTCCGTAACCACATTCTAGCATTACCTATAATTTTACTGATCACTGCGTTGACTTCCTCCTTTTGTACTGATAGATTGGCGCTGGTAATAAATTGCTCTATGGTATCAAAGTAATCGAACAATCTGGGTGTGCTACCTGATCCATTGAATTTGTTGATCGATCTCAGGTACTCCTTCACCAGATCATTAAGCTTTGTTGATATTGTTAGTGATGGTGATGGTGATTGTCTTTGTGGTATGTTGCCTTCTGTAGCTGCGTTCTGATTGGTTGGCGTGCTAGGTGATGTGATTGTTTTGTCGATTTTTGCCATCAATTTGCCCATTAGGGTTGCAAGCGTGTCTAATTTATCTTCCTAATTTCTGATCATTGTAGCCATCTGTTCTTGTCAATCAAGGCTAAATACAATATTGCTCTGATGGTTGCTATCCAATCCTTCATCATCATCAAGGGTTTGATATCTGTCTGTTTTTGATTTAGACTGCAATCTTGTCGATCTTGTTGCTGATAATGATGATGCATATAGATTGTCCATTTCATTGTTTCGCATCATTGAATACTATGTTATTATGTGTTTATCGCATTGCTTTATTGTGGTGTCATTTGTCGCATTGTTTATCACGTTGTTTGACGCATTGTTTACAATTTTAAATAAACACTTACAGTAATTGCAGTTATAATTGCGTAGATACTATGATTGCGTAGATCTCAGGTTGTCAAGCTGCAATTCAAGTGGCTCGGGGCTCATAACCTGTTGAAATTTGATCTTCGAATGTGTGTGTTTTGGAGTAAAAGAGCACACTGGCTTATGAAGCCAATATGCATGTATTTATTAATGCTAAATTATGATTGGTTGATACAACAAAGATCATCTAAGCTACGATTGAGTGATGTAATGATCAATTATTGATAGGAGAGATATAATAAGCTAATAATTTCAATACATCAATTGATTTTTCGTATGTCCGAATGGCTTGCAGTGTAACTTTGTGTGTTCACACCCGGTGCATATTTCAATTTATCCAGTTGACAGCCGCACATCTCTGAGCCCTGTGACAAATTTGTTAATTGATTGTAGAGTATTTTGGCCCGGATGACCTAGTCAGTAATGCCATAATGTATAGTCATCAATCTTGGAATTGGCGATGTTGGAATCGGCGATGTTTGCTTCTAGCTCTAGCTCTGGTAATATCGATAAATGAAATAGGTCACCATCGGCCTGTCCAATTTTGACTTCTTCATGATCCGTGCTAATTTTAATAACTGATCTGTCGCTTTTGAAGGTTATGTCATTTCCATCACATGTTAACGTCTATACAGATATTAAATTTCTGGTGATTTCCGGTACATATAAAATGTCCCGTAATTTCAGCTCATCATCGAGCTCAATCATCCCAATGTGTATCGTGCATAGTTTCTCATTCCCTGCTCATGTGACCAAGCCGTCATACTCAGCCACTGTCTCGAAAATCTCCAATTGGTTGAACATATGTTGCATGGCACCCGAATCGATGATAGCGCCAATCACTAGATTTGCTTCGGCTCTTGGTTTAGCCTTTTCTTTTTCTGTTTTTACCCAATCATTGAATTTGTTGCATTGAAATATTCCGTGTTCTCCCTTACAGATGTAACATTTCTGAGGGTGTCCCTGAAAATTCCCACCTCGATGGGCTCCGCGATCGCTGCCTTGGTCATTATGATGACCTCCTTGATTGTTTCCATTATCATTGTTATAGCCTTGGCTTCGTCCGGCATTTCTGCCTTGATTGTCATGACCGTCGCCTCGGTAGCTGCCTTGGTTGCTGCCTCGGTAGCCATCTTGGTCGCCACCTTGGTAGCTGCCTCGGTCTGTCGCGTGGGCTTCGTTACGCCTTTGTTTACTATCCGGGTCGAACCTGATGCATGCAAGTTGTAAAGCCTCTAGCATTGTCGGCATATTCTCCTGCACAAGTATTAATTCCCGGTACCTGGGGCTTAGACCCTGGAGATATTGCAGTATAGCTTCTATATTAGTCATATCTTCAATTTGTGCCATAATTCGGTTGAATATGTCATTATAATCTTCGATCGATCCCTTTTGCTTCATCATCACAAGCTTATCGTGCATTCATAACAATTGTTCTATTGGTGCATATTTTTGCATTATAGCCTCTTTAAGCTCATTCTACAAATCAAATTCTCCCAATGTGTTCACATGCCTCCGTAGCCACATTCTAGCATTGCCTGTAATTTTACTGATCGCTGCATTGACTTCCTCCTTTTGTACTGATAGATTGGCGCTGATGATAAATTGCTCTATAGCATCAAAGTAATCGAACAATCTGGGTACACCTCCTAACCCATCAAATTTGTTGATCGATCTCAGGTACTCCTTCACCAGATCGTTAAGCTTTGTTGATGTTATTGGTAATGGTAATGGTTATGGCATGTTGCCTTCTGTAGCTGCATTCTGATTGGTTGGCGCGCTAGGTGATGCGTTTGTTTTGTCGATTTTTGCCATCAATTCGCCCATTAGGATTGTCAGCATATCTAATTTATCTTCCTGATTTCTGATCGTTGTAGCCATCTATTCCTGTCAATTGAAGCTAAATCCAATATTGCTCTAATGGTTGCCATCCAATTCTTCATCGTCGTCATCAGGGGGTTGATATCTGTTGTCTGTTTTTAATTTAGACCACAATCTTGTCAATCTTGTTACTGATGACGATGATGTGTATAGGTTGTCTATTTCATTGTATTGCATCATTGAATGCTATGTCATTATATGTTATTTATTATGTTGCTTTATCACAGTGTCATTTGTTGCATTGTTTATTGCATTGTTTGATGCATTGTTTACAATATTAAATAAACACTTACAGTAATCGCAGTTGTAACTGCTATAATTGCATAGATGCTATGATTGCATAGATCTTAGGTTGTCGAGCTGCAATTCAAGTGGCTCAGGGCTCATAACCTGTTGAAATTTGATCTTCGAATGTGTATTTTGGAGTAAAAGAGCACACTGGCTTATGAAGCCAATATGCATGTATTTATTAATGCTAAATTATGATTGGTCAATACAAACAAAGATCATCTAAGCTACGATTGAGTAATGTAACAATCAATCATTGATAGGAGAGATATAATAAGCTAATAATTTCAATATATAATATTACTAGACTCTAGCTTATATGATATAAGGCAGCTATCTTTATCAAAAAAGTCTAGAAATAACAATATACAAATCAAGACAAGAAGACTAATACAGTATACTATAGATCAAGAACTAAGTCTTATTCTATAGAAGTATTATAGAATTTTTATAATCAGCTAAGCTATAGCCTAAGTGAGAAGGTTCCTACTTTATACAGAATATAAAAGAATAGAATGTTTAGTTATGATATACTGATAGCTCTGTCTTAGCAACAGCAGTATACCAAAGTAAAGTTGAAAAATATTAGTCAAAACTTGAATAACAATTCTATCTACAAGACTTGAAAATAAGCCTTTCTTAGCTTATAACCAGATATGATAACATATTCATAAGACTTTAGTCTTTTATTGTAAAATATATAACTTTACTAAGCCTTGGCATCTTATATGCTATATACATCAGTGATATATAAATATTATAACTTCTTAGATTACACAGCTCTATAGAATTATTTTCTATTCTAACTCTTATATTTTCGGGTATTTAAGCTTAAATCCTCTGCTCTCTTTTCTCTTCTTTTATTTTCTATAATAGTATTTATATTTTACATATCTGGTTATCATTCTATATAAATAGCTTAATATTTTACTTCAATAAAAAGTAGTTAAAATTGTTGTCTTCTCATCAATTATACATACAAAAAAGCCTCAGAATAGCTCTAAAATGATATAGATCAGTATCCTTATCCTCATTATCTTATCTAATATCTTTTTTTTTTTATTGCTTATTAAAGCAAGCTA
>RBNK01002515.1:0-10806 GCA_003990785.1 Endogone sp. FLAS-F59071 | reverse complement strand
GATTTCTTTTATTATTATTATTGAAGTATGTGTCTTTTTTCTCTTTGATAAAGCGACCAGTCAATTTGACATCGTTTACACCATCCCGCTGAACGTCACCATCTTGCTGAACGTACAGTCACTATGCTATTACTAATTTTGTATTGTCATCTTAATTATGAATTTTATGGAGAGAGTTTTGTGTGGGAACGGGTAGAATAAAGAGAGCAATAGTCGCGTGCATTTAGGGATGTTCACTTATAGAGCGTGCATTTACGGAAGGTACTAATGTCAGAAGAGGACAGTAGTTGCATTTATTTCAAACATATTTGAAAATCATTTTCCCTCAAGCACCGCCGCATTACTTGCCCACCCTCCCGTCCACTCCTCCGCCCACCGTCCCTGCAAAATTCCCGCTCGCTGCCCTCCGCCGCCTCTCTTCGTCTAGAGCGACAGCATGACGCCACGCTTCGACAGTCAGCTGTGTTTGGCCAAAGCTCTGAGCGACGAGCCTGAAAGGAAAGAGGCGGGGAAAGAAATGTTGTAATGTGAATAGTTGTAAAGCGCGTATCGCCTGAACATGTAATCCCCACAAAGAGAGGTTGGAAAATGCGAATCGTGATGGTTACCTAGCGAGACTCATGCGGAGCATCAGATCCTCCTGAGATGGGAGCGGCGCACCCGAAGTAACGGATAAACGACGTTGTTCGACGAAGGCCTCTTGGATGTGCTGAGACGTTGGGAAGGAGGAAGAAGTGGAATGGATATGTTGGAGAAAGAAACAAAAGTTAAGACTCTACCCATTTCCCTCTTCACAATTTTGGTCCATTTCCTACTTGGCTTCTCTGCCCATCCATCTCTACAATCTCCTCTACATAAACCAGTATTACCGCATTCGTCCCCCCGGCCCCCCTCTCTCAGAACTACCACCACAAAAGAGCCAGAGCTCACCTCCGACATCTCCTTGGATATCTCGTATGGGCGATATTTTAAACACTGCACAAACCCGCGGAACAAGGACAGAGTCTCCGCCGGTAAAACGTTCTCCATGCCATGCTCCGATATTGACTCGGTCGACTGCAGGGGTACAGCGCAGTGGGACTGCGTACACGTTGGAGAGAAGGGAAAAAAACCCGATTCATGAAACAAAGATGTAATTGACTAGGAAAGCAAAAAGAATAAATAACGGTAATAAAACGCACGGGAAGCAGTGACTTGCCACCTACGGACAAAACGATGACATTGATATCCGTGGGGAACTCAAACGAACTGAACGGGAAGGCGTAGGCGAGTGTCTGGTTGGTGAGCAAATTAGAGAGGGCTTGCATATTGCGTACCCCTGTAGGGATTTTCCACGGTTGGGAAAGAATGAAGGAGTAAAATGTCAAGACATACAAAAGCCCGCGATTTGGTAACGTACTTTGTACACCACATACTGAAACACTACATACTGAAAAAAAAACAAAAAACAAAAAACAAAAAACAAAAAAACGCAAGATAATTATGATCAAACTCACCCTGATCGCCCAGCCCTCCTTCTTCCAGGACGGTCTCGTCAACCACGAAGGCTGTCCCCTCGGCAACTTGCAGAACACCCGCACTGAGGATCTCGTCCTCGCTGCGAGGGAAGAAGCATGCGCCGTTCAGAACCCCAAGTGTCAGCGGCAGGTCGTGGTACTTTGGCAGCAGCGAGGCCAACACGGAGGCAAGCGGGCGCGAGGACGGATTGGAGTGCACATGCAGAGGCTGAGTCGAGGAAGAGATGGTAGTGGTAGAGGGAGGAGGCGGAAAGTGTGTAATGGTAAGGGCGAGGTGGCCGAGGGTCAGAGAGCCATTGCGCGTGTGGCTGAGAAGTTGGGGTGATGTCGAGAATAACAGGTAACCATTAATAAGCAAGTAGCGAGTATGAGACATGACAAAAGCTTTGATCACCGTAAAAAGAACGAATAAACCTACATCCGTGAGAGCAGCTGCAGCAGCACAAACTCGGCCACCAACTGATCCCCGCCGAGAGCTGATGCGATGTAATCGAGCAGTTGCGCACGGATCTCGCGCGTGTTTTGCAGCACCGCCGCTGAGACTGTGTACGCACACGTCGTGTTTCGTGAGTCCAAAAAAAAAAAGTATAGCAATAATTTCGCTCCAATCGGCACATACATTAATCATTATTTCCAAATAATGACAATGAAAACGTAAAACCCATCGATACCTTCGCTTCGCACAGGTACAAACAACGATGCCGTCAGCTTTCGGTGCGTGATCGCGTGGACGATAGGCATCTCACCGAAACGCGCACTTGGGACGTCAAAATTGTCGAGCTCAGATTCTTGTGGGGTAGGCCTATCCGAGGCAAAATAAGCAATAAAATAAAATAAATAAATAAATAAAAAGAGAGAGATATCGCTTAGAAAGGATGTTGGATGCATGGGCTGACCAACCCAGTAACATTTTTCAGTCGCAAAGAAGGTAACGCAACACACGCGGCTCTAACACAGAATGATAAATACGACCACGACAGATATATCACATATACCTCACGCTGCCTAATACCCCAATGAACTCGACTACATCAGCGACCTTAATAGATTCATCGCGACCGTAGACCTGAACCCGTCAAAACGTAGGCATTGTTACCTAATGCCAACCACCTTGCGGCGCCATCAAGCGACGCCAAGACAAAAAAACGGACAATGCCTACCTTGACGACTACCGCGACATGCTTTTCCTCCGGAAATGGGTACTTTGCCGCTGCGGACAGCGACGTGACCTGCGCCGACGGCTGGTCAGACCCATCTTCGATCTGAATGTTCTGTACTTGGTCGGTGATGTCTGCCGACGGTCACCCCCAAATAATAATAATAATAAATAAATAAATAAAATAAAAATTCCTCATCAATTATATGAGTGCATCTCTCCCTTCTCTCCGCAAAAGCTCTCGCCCACCTGTTACGCCATTATCCGCTCCCGCATGTATGCGCGCCGCCCAAGTCGTCTCGCCAGGGACGGAGACGCAGTATAGGAGTTGTTTTTCCCCAAAGAGGTCGGCGCCGACGGCATTGACGTCGATCTCGTCCCTCTGAGTCGCAAATTGTAAAAACAGGAAAGACGTGTTAAGCGGAAGAAGATTCAAAGGAGTCAGGTGTGAGGAAGGCGATGAGGTGTACCTGGCCAGGGACGGGGTCATCAGTATATTGATAGCAGGACCATTTCTAATGGAATTGAATTAAAGAGAGAATAACAAAGTGGTTTGATGAATCGTTTTTCTTTGGGGCGCGTCCTACTAAAGTCCCACCTCAACTCTTGCCTCCGACGCACAAAACGCACTTACCTTCGCTCCAGTGACCTCATCCGTTGTCTCAAACGCGCTCACAAAGTATTCCTGTCCCAGCCCTGTGTCCTGCACCATGGATCGAAACCGAACGAGACTATTGTGTTGCAGACGGGTCCAAAGTGTATCATTGAGGGAAGGGATCTGGGAAAGTTTCACTCTCGAGTTAGCAAACTTTGTGGGAGGAGGGATTGGCAGGATAGATGTACACTTTGGTCAAGCGAACCTGCGCGAGCTTTTCCGGGCTGTCAAACAGTTTGCTGAAGTACTCGGGCGCGCCGAAGCCGCTGTCGCCGCGTGCACGGCTGGCGGGCCAGTTCTCGTCTGGCGAATCAAGTGAAGGTGTCAGCAGTCGGGCGGGAGACTACTGCCGAGTGAGAGCCGGATCAAACAGAAACGTACCAAACAAACGACCGACGACGGCGAGCGGGTTCTGTATACAATTGTCGAGGTCAACAGAAGGCATGGTGAAATGGAAAAAGTTTGGTTGGACGCGTTTTAAAGTTTGCAGTCACGTGCCGAGGTTTATAGATTGTACGCACTGTATCTGAACGGATTCCTTCCTCTCTCCATATATCCATCGAAGGCTATAGACATGGGTACTCAGCCAGTTCGGTAAGCAAGCTTTTTTCCGTCTGGGTACATGTTTCGGAAGCTTTAAATACACAAACATAAATGATGGATGTAGTATGTGGATGGATGAATGGGATGGGAGTGCTTACGGTTGGAGGTATATGGTTCTTTCGACTCAATTCCGGTGAATAAGAAAAGGGAAAACTCATCTCGACCCGGTCAATCATCCGGAATGAGACGGAAAATAGAATGGCAGGACATTCATGTCCACCATGACATCAGGAATAAAGACCTCCGAATTCATGGCCACCAATGTATCCGTGCTTGTTGCACAAATTGAATGTCATTTACTATTCAACATGCAATCTCTAACTTCCTTTTCTTGCTATAATAATTCTTGGCATTTTTAAAGCCTTTACTCCAAAGGTCGTGTCCTCGGTTATGAACGTGCTAAGCGGAATCAGAATCCCAACGTCACACTATTGCAAATCGAAGGTGTACAGACCCCCAAGGATGCTCAATTTTACCTCGGCAAGCGTGTTGCTTACGTATACCGTGCTAAACGGGAGGTGAACGGCTCCAAAATTCGTGTGATCTGGGGCCGCGTCGCCCGCACCCACGGCACGTCAGGTGTCGTCAAGGCAAAATTCCGCCCTAACTTGCCCGCCAAGAGCTTTGGTGCCAACGTTCGCATCGTACGTTTTTACACTTTAAATTTCTATCTCCTCTTTTTATACAAGTTGGGCTCGGGCTTGAAAATGGCGCATCTGTTGTTTTTTGCGCATCAAGGGTGTAGTTGTCTGGGCACACTGGGTATA
Source organism: Endogone sp. FLAS-F59071 (assembly GCA_003990785.1). NCBI lineage: Eukaryota > Fungi > Mucoromycota > Endogonomycetes > Endogonales > Endogonaceae > Endogone > Endogone sp. FLAS-F59071. The sequence goes on along the minus strand of RBNK01002515.1, from coordinate 6,108 downwards.
GTTATGCGTGATAAGACGAGGTTATGAATAATTTGAAGGATTTTACGATGGCATTAATGGTGCAGACAAGAGCTTAGTGAGGATGTTTTGCTAGTGTCTTAATCATTCTGGGATCTTCAAATAGTGCAGGCCAAAAATTTACTTGCATACTAACAATTTATTGTACATTTTACAATCAATGCTGCAACCACCACAGATGCTCTACCCCAGCAACTTGTAGAATGGCAAAAGCTTTATGTCTGCAAAAGTCTTATTCACGTTCATTAAATAAACCAAAAAAAAAAAAAAAAAAAATTCTCATTTGCGATCTCAATGGAAAATGAGCGTTTGTAGGTATACAAGACGGAGGTTGTAAATAATGTGGGTTATTCCATTTACTTTTATATGCTGATGGGATGCCGACCAAGTACGATCAGACCAAATACGATCAGTCGTTCGAGTCAGCATCTTTAGCTAAAAAAAACCGCCCAAATAGAGATAAGCCCTTTCGGCCGCCCTTAATCCTCCACTCTTTCAATCCACCATTCAGCTGCAAACACAACCACACTACTTCAGAGCGATATTGAATTTTATACGTATGATCTAGATAGGGTAAGCTAGGCGGGTGAACACGTCCAGCCCCAACAGCAAATACGATAAGCGACAGTTTGTCTGAAACTCAACACAGAATTGCAATATTATGTACACCACACTCTCGCCTAGTCGTCCAGATATCAAATGATAGCGAGCAGTTCCAAAGCACGTATTAAAAGCCGCTTACCAATTCATTGGCCAATCCTCTTCTCTCACCTTCCTTCCATCTGTCCTCTCAAACCTTCTCCCTCGTCACCTCGATCATCTCCGCGATCTTTCGTCTCACCACCTTCTCATATTCCTCTGGTTGTTCGAGGAGCTCAAACGTGACGACGCGCTCAGACAAGGTGTCGGCGAGGTCGCGGTATTGTGCCACGACGGCGGGAGCAGTGGCGGTAGTGAGAATGGTGAGCGGGACTGTAGAAGGGAAGGGGGCGCGTGGGGTGGGACAAATAATAGCGGAGGCTGAAGGGAGAGTGCAGAGCAGCTGACGGGTGGATTTGGAGCGGAAGTACTTGATCTCACTGGCGGCGGCCTGTTGTAGAGGTCCGGATGGTACGAGGAAGGAATAACTCCATTAGAATAAATTCATTCATAACAGAAAATTGAAAAACAAACCACAATCCGCAATCCAACTAAATCAAAAGCTTCAAATTTTAATCGTCGCCTAAGCCTTCAATGAAAAAATACCCACCCTCAACACTCTCCCATTCCATACGCTCCATCCCTTATTCTCCTCAACCACGACTTCTGGCGTGTCACGCGCCTGCCACCCGCTGAACATTCGGTCAATACCTATAGGGGACGCGAGCCAGGTCCAGAAGAGCGCGCGTGCGCCGCGGAGCGCCTGGCGTTCGAGCAGTGGGTCGATCAGAATCACGCCCGTGACATTGGTTGGGTGATCAGCGGTGAGAAGGCGAGCGAGGGCTCTATGGTGGAGAAGAATCAAAAGGTTTAGGATTCAATGAAGCGAGAGGAGTAGGAGGGATGGATAAATGTAATGGTGATTGTACGCACCCTTTGAGGCGATAATTGGTGTAGTGCCGGTAAGTGTAGGTAAATATCAGATTGAGCAAGTTAAATTTGCGTCAAATCAACCAACAGAGAGTCGAAGATGTCAAACTCACCTCCGTAACCTCTCCCAACAACCACAAATGGCCCCTGTTCTCCTGTCCTCTCCACAACCTCCCACCAATTTTCCGCGCTCTTTTGTGCTGTCTGTGGCAACACTCCTGATGAAGACCATGCATATCCCGGTCTGTCCCACCAGCAGTACCTGCCGACTTGGCCCACATCCCTCGCACGCTCGAGTAGCGCAGCGTAGAAAGCAGACGGCTCCGTGAGACCCGAATCGAGCAGCACCGTGGGTGCCCCTATCCCTTTGCAGAATATGTGAACGCGAGTCCCGTCTTTAAGAGTATGAATTCTTCCTGGGGCTGACAGAGATGAAGTGGCGCGGATAAAAAGGTTGGCGGTGGAACATAGGAGAAGAAAAGTGAGGAGATAAAGGGAGGTCTCTGTGAATTGGGCAACACGGTCGGTAAAGGACGGGTTGAGGATCTCGTTGATACGCTGCAGGCGATTAGTAGTAGGTATGCGGGTAATATTGGAGAGACGACGCGGGCGGCGCGGGCGTGGCGCAGAGAGGGTCTCGGAAGCAGTGGCGGTGGTCTCGCCCTTGGGGACGACGGGGTCGGCGTGAAGATAGGAGGCAACTTGGACATCGGCATTATGCTGTTCGGCGGCGGCACGGGTGAGGAGCTTGAACCGACGGCGAGCGTAGAAGTGGATCTGGGAGGAGGTCCAGGTCAACATGAAGGCACCCCAGAAGGCGGCGACGGCTGTGCCCCAGTCGTTGGAACGTAGCTCGGGGGAGAAGAGGACGGTGAAAAAAGAGATAAAGAAAAGAGTGATGTTGACATAGAGGAGGACGCGGGGGACAGACCAGGCAAGAAGATTGCCATGGGTCCAGTTGAGTTGGACGTTGCGGGCGTCGATCTTGGGGAGCGGGAGAGGTTTAGGGTCTCTAAAGATGCCATGCCAGGCGAGGAAATTGACGGTCAAAGGGAGGGACCAGCCGATGGTGTAGCCCAGGTACCAGATGGGAAGGACAATGGATCCCGGGTAGTTCCAGTACTGGACCGTGTACTGGTAAAAGCCCGATGAGGATGGGGAGAAGCAGTAGGCAAGGAGGATGGCCATGGTGACAGTAGTTGGGACGAGGAAAGTGAGGTTGAAGATTAGTGAATCATCAGCGATGGCAACGGCCTCGGTCTCTGGATCCTTTGGGGGCTTTTCCAGAGGGTCGGGGGGGATGGGTGGGTTCTGGGGCTGGGAATCCGACATTGTCGCGAGGGATGGAAAGAAAGGAAGTGAGAAGTGAGTCTGAGCCACTCGTAACGAGGCTTTTGGACGGTGACTGCCACTGCCTCATGTGCCTCATGTGCCTCAAGTGACTGCCACTGCCTCAAGTGGCTGCCGTGGCATGTGGCTGCCCCTGCCTCATGTGAAGATGCGCTTGTCGGCCACGTGCACGTGCGCCTGCGCGCCTGCCACCTGCCACCTGGCACAGCCACCTTCCGTCGCTCAACCTTACTCCCAAATGCACCAATGTACACCAAGCCCGCACCACTCCACCGCAAGCCGCCGCTCCCCATAAATCCACCGCTCCTCGCAAGATCCCCCCGCTCATCCGCACGAGCCTCGGGCCACCGGACAAGACAACCCACCGTCTCCCACGCCGACCAGGTAGTCCACGGTGCCCTGAGATCCGTCCACTCGCCTTCTCGAACCCACGCCCGCCACCATGGTCGGACGAGTGGCGGTGTCATCAAGCCAAAGGTGGTGGGCAGGTCTTCGGGCCGAGGCACCAGGAGATTTTTTGTTATGCCACAGTCCACATTAGAGAATAGTACGCTTTCATTCGATCAATCAGTTATGGAAGTCTGTCAATCAATTGTTGAAAATGAGCATTAAATTTATTGGTTGCATTTTCCATCGGGCTAACAGGCACAGGCGCATCGCGGTACCGCAGTAAACTTTGCGAAGTGCAAAAATACATCAAGTCGCTGAAGGAGGAAGCGTTAGCGAAAGAAAAGGACAGTAGTAACGATGGCAGCAGCAGTGGTGGTGACATTGGCGGCAGCAGCAATGGCGGCAGCATTGGAAGCATTACGCCGGACGTGGCAGCTCGTGGCCAGGTACTTTTTTATTTGTGCTATTCCGCGATTGTCCCGTCATTAATTATCCGCTTACATCCATTCCCAAACAATTCAGGATCGTGCGAGACCCTCATCCTTCTCCGCCCCCTCCGCCACTGATCCACGCGCACCCTCAACCTCTAAACCTACTTCTCGATTTATCACCACTGCCACTGCCACTGCCACTGCCACTGCCACTGCCACTACCACCGCCACCACCCAATCTTACCACCGCCCTGTGGCTAAACGTACTGCACCATCATTATCGCGACCATCACATCACACCACCAACCCACCACTCACAACGACCAATCCTCCTGCGTCCCACAACCCACTTGCTCCTTTTGCTCCCCTTCCCCCGCTCGAGCCATTCTTTCCGACGCGTAGACTAGCCATTTCTAGCTTGCAGCTGCGTAGACCCATGCCAGACCTGCTTAACGAGACACTTGCCGCGTCAGCGGCCAGGAAAGGGTTCTACGGTGACCTTGAGGATGCATATCGTAGCATGTGGGAGTTGTTGAAGGATGGGTGAGAAAGAGAGGATAGATTATGGAAGGCAGGTTGTTGTAGGTGGTACGGATCATATAGACATATATTTGGGTTTAAAAGGTGAACGGGCAAGAAATGTACAATTTTTATTTTGACTACATGCTTTCGTTTAGTTTGTTTGTTTTTGTTTGTTTGTTTGTTTTTCGCGATCCCAAAGCATTTGTAACCAGCACTTCGATGCACATATTTAAATTCCCCAAAGACTCTTGTTCCGATCATTTCACCAGCGCGCCAGGCTGCATTCTTCCAGAACATTGTCGTAACCGCAGAATTTAGGCTGGGCAGGCCCAGCAAAAGCCCTAGTGGGACAGGTGGTGTGAGATTTGCGAATGGGAGAACTTGATGCCTTTTTTTTTTTTTTTTTTTTTTTTTTTACACTTTACTTGAGAAAAGAGAAATATAGAGAGATACCAACGTGGGCGGTTGGTGCCGTCGGTGCCATCATGCAGGTTTTTTTTTGGAATCAGTGTATGACTGTGTCACAACCCTGTTGTTCCATAGCAGGGGTATAATATGCCTCCTTGCACACATTGTCTACTTTATTGATTAGAATTCGCAAATGAATGATTAATATACTAATAGAAAGAAACAAGACCAATTCACAAAGAATTATGTACAATTCTAAAGTAAAAACCAATATAACCAAAGAATACACGTTGTATCTACAAGTCTAGTAAATTCAGTCAGCTTCTCCAGTTAAACGTTATCCACAACATCCAAAAAGCCTTTCATTCCTTCAGACGTAAAAACATGGTCCGAATCCCCCGAACCCCTCCCTTCGTTCTCACAAGCTACCTTGACTCCGCATCGCTCACACATATATATGCCTCCTGTAGCAGTCCTTTGTTAAGACGACACAGTGCAGCGGCGACCAGTGCCGCCTCCTTCCTGTAATTCTCCGTGTAGAAGAGCTTGTATACTTGGAACCTAACGAGCGCCGTCCCGAGTATCCGACGCGCCATGATGGCCCCTCTGGGCAGCGCGCGTAGCTCGGCGGCAACAGTGTCCAATGTGATCCCGCGGCAACCTTGGAATGAGAGAAGGCTAATACCAGGGCGGTCGCGCAACACCGCATGCAGAAACCGGCCGGTGATAAGCGTAGACTGCAGGTTATTGTGGCGGATTCCCGCGCGTGCGAGCGGATCCAGCGCGCCGAGCAAGTGCTCTATGAATCACCTATGACCTCATCCTCCCATACCTCTCGCTTCCCTCGCTCATCCGCTTTTCACGCACGAGCAAGCACCATCACCGCGCTGTCTACACGCACCCCCCCTCCCGTGGCGCGATCTCCTCTTTACTTCCGTCAACCGGTACCGCATCAATGAGCTCAGGAGGGAACCACTGATTAAGGTTACATGGGATTAATGCTGTTGCTTATTGCTATCAAAGTTATATGCAACCAACTAACACTCTGGTACATTTCATTTAGTATGGGTAGAATTTATTTTACGTATATTAACCGGAATTGACTGGAGCAAAGATAACTTGGATGGCCGAAATCAAGGTACCGGAATACAAGCTTGTCATAATAATAATACACGCCAAAATCCGCGAAAAACGCGTTGGACCTTTCAAATCTGGTGACGTGCATCACCGCAACAACGCTAGAGCAACACCGGAACCTCATCTCATTTTTTTTTTTTTACAATGCTTGAGAATCTTTCTGGAGAGGGCAGTGGGTTCTCTCCACCAGTACACGTAAATGTATTGAACAAATCTCTTCAAGCAAGCAATGCGCCAAGAAATGTTGCTTTGATAAGACTGTCCCTCTCATGCGTCAAAATTA
>RBNK01002514.1:0-10806 GCA_003990785.1 Endogone sp. FLAS-F59071 | reverse complement strand
TTTTTGTTTTTTGTTTTGTTTTTTGTTTTCCTTTATTGGAGGGAGGGAGGGAGGGAGGGAGGGAGGGGAGGAGAGGAGAGGAGGGGGGAAGGAGGATATGTTTCTCATTGACTGGCGAATACGTCCAACTTCTGCGCTCTTTTGGCATCGAATTTAATAATATAGTCAACTTGATCGATAAATCGTTAATTGGTGATAGAAAGCTCCAATTCCCATGAGCATATATCCATTAAGCCACTCCTACCGTCAAAATCTCATATTAAAAATTATCAGGGCAGCCAATGCAGACAATAATACTAAAATCAAAAGATAGAGTAATGGATGGCGATTAAAAAATACAACTAAAAGTAGAACGATAAGAGGAGAGTTCACCACAATTGTTCCAACGTGCGGACATATATATGCAGTAAAAGAGAGAGGGAGAGGGAGGGAGGGGGATGAAGCAAACGAAGACAACAACAAAAGCGATGAGGTATAATAAAACGTACAGAAATAAAGACAGTAAATCTTTTTTTTTTTTTTTTTTTTTTATAGTTTTTAAACGCTCCCAGTTCCGCCAGAAGTTTAGCGGATACAGGGACGTTAAATGTTTTAATTGTCCCACTATAATCACTCTGCATGAGATGCCATATATATACTCGTGATCTACGCGTCAACCTTTCACAGAGACCCCAACCCATCCAAAACGTATTCGTCGCATCCGCCAACCGTAAGAAATGCCAGTACCTGGTACTGCCCAACGTGTGAGTTAGACCAGCGCCAGCTCGAGAGTCCACGTGCGTCTGGCCCACAGCCGGACGGGAACCTTCTTGTCACCACCGACTTGGACCTCCATGCCGTCCCACCAGCATTTCCTCTGGAAGATGCATGTCAAGGGAAAAAAAGGGAGAAGTCAAGTTAGAGTAGTTCCTAAATCTTTTTCTCACTCTATATTCAGCAATAATATAAGTAACAACAATCCCCCCTTTATCCTCACACCCAGCCTCTCTACCCCAGAAATCGTATTTGTAGATACACAATGGTATATAATTATATATGTGTTTTTTGTTTTTTTGTTTGTTTTTTGTTTTTTGTTTTTTGTTTTTTTCAAAAAAAATAAATTAAATAAAAAAAAAAAAAGAGAAGAAAAGACGTACCGCAGGCTTTCTCCAGAACAACAACAGCTTCTGTGCTGTCGCCATCTGATTGCCCTGTCCAGTGGTCTTGAGCATGACGAGGGCAATAGATACGATGCTTGTCTTCTGTGGCTCTACAGCGCGGTATCCCCACTCGTCCTCACGCGAGAATCCGGACACGCAAAGCATGTCAATAAGGTGCTGCTCGGCAACGTTATTCTCCTTGTTGATATTGCGCTGCAGAGCGGTAAAGATTTTGTTCTGGCCGAGCAGGTAGATTCCACACTCAGTCTTAAGAGCATGCATGTTGTGGCCAAAATCGACAAGGTCTCTGGGAGCGGCTGTAACTACGGCCGCTTCGGCGCTGGAGCCCTCGCCAGCATTCGCCGCCGCGCTGGGCGGGAGGCTACGGGTTCCCATGGCAGAATCGCCCTTGGGAGGGATGGCAAAGTAGTCGAGCTCCTCGCGGAGGACGATAATGGCCTGTTTAGTGAGCAAGGGGTTCTGGGCAGCAGAAAGGGAGGTCAGGCCACCAGCCGCCATGGCAGCGGCGGCGGCCATGGCCTGGGGGCTGCGGCCTTCGGCAAAAGCACGCTGGGCGGATTCGTAAAAGCGGAGGACATAATCGAGACAGGCGGGGTCAAAGTCAACGTAAATCACCTGGTCTTCGATGGCGACCGAATCGTCCGAGCCGGCCTCATCGTCATCATCGTCGTATTCGTCCATGTGCTGGCGGCCGAGGACAAGGCCGTTGGGGAACATGACAATGAGGATGCTTTCGGGAAGAGAGACAAGGGTCTCACGGTCGATCTCGATGCGAGTACCACGGAGATCGAGCTTCAGCTTGGTGGGAAAGCTCGGGGACGGGGGCTCGGGTGGAGAAAGACCACCTCCGTTCATCATTTCATCATCGGACTCGTCTGTAGGGTCGTTCATGTGACGCTGGCCAGGTTCAGGGACCTGGGTAATAAGGCTTTCAACCTGCGTGGTCATTATGTTGAAGGTGTGAGGATTATGTTATAGTAAAAGAAGGTATGTGATTCAGCGAGGGCTCGAGTATAAGATGCGAGGAGTAGATTGTAAAGATTGCAAGCAGAAAAGAGGCGGTTGGCGAAAAAGGGGCGAGTGGGCGGGTTTATTGTTTTGCGATTGAGTGTAAGTCTATTATACACACAAACAAGCGTCACACAAAAGCTAACTAATTGTTGGAGGAAACCAGCTGCCACACACGAGAACTCATTCTACTTCCAGATACGGATCTCAAAAAGAAAGAAAGAAACGAAAAAAAGTATTGCTAAGCATGTTGAATAACATATATTACTGCATACTAGAAAAGAAGACCACCCCTAGCTCGGTCACGGTACACTATCAAGTATCTCGGCAATGCAGCCTAAATATTATGAGGATCGTATCAGTATTGATGTCGAATTAGCAGCTATAGAGAACACGAACTGAACTTTGACTTACGGCATCCGTATCAATTGTGAAGATCCAGTTATAAGTGCTCGTAGCAGTGGCCGCGACATCGCAGAGAAACATGGCGCACGTCTCCGCGCCGTTGCGAAAAGATGTGTAGGGATGGGAATATGACGACGACGACGAGAACCAGATGGACCCTTATAGATTTGAGAGCATAAGTACGTATATACATTTTAAAACTACTTTTTGCAATCGTTAGCCTACTTTGTGACTGGCGAGACTTGGACGTTTTAAACCCTGTTCGAGCAATCTGGCAAACGGGGCAAACTTGTTCTACGCAAGGTGCTGATTGACTGTGCAACGGGTAAGCCATCGGCTCAGAAATTTAAAAAAGCGGAGAAGAAGAAAGGAAAAAAAAAAAAGTAAAAGAGTAGGAGGTACCTTGTACTCGCCCCCTCCTTCGACTCACCTCTCCAGCAACTTGCAGACATACGTCGTCCCATGGAAGAGCCGTATGATGCTTTTAGCCGAGTTTTCCATGTACTCCTTGTGCTGAGAAGCGATGGTCCTGGACACTGTAATCTTGAAGATCTTGGCGATGGGCGGCGCCACTTCCGGTGTTGCCTGTGCAGTCTGAAAGGCGCGACGGTGTCGAATTGGGGACCAGGCGCTTATAAAGGCCTTCTGCACCTCTTGGTACTCGGCATCGGATCGCGAGAGGGATGTCCATTGGACCACTTCTTCAGGTTCCATTGTTCGGATCGATTAGAAGAGAGAGGCGGGAGAGAGAGGCGGGCAAGTATTTGAAGGTTTCATTTCCGAGTAGAGAAACTGATGCATTGATGCGACGTCAGAAATAGGTAATCATCGTTTTCGCTTTCGTTGCAATGATTTAATGTCATGACTAAGTGAAAGTGAAGTGTCATTTTTATGTGACGGCTGAGAGTATATCGGATGAATTAAAAATGGACAACTATAGCAGCCAATAATTGGCAATGATGGCCCACAGACAAGGTATTGTCCCCGCGTTTTCAGTTGGGACCTCAAGGCGGGATACAGTAATCGAATGGATCGAGCACAGCCCAAGATCTGCTTTAAAGGAAAGGTCATGTCATTGAGAATAGAGGCTTCGAAACGACACATACACACACAAAAAAAGGGGGGAAAAGAATTGCCCCGGAAATAAAAAAATATGGCTTGCCTTCTACTGTCCCATTAAGGTGGCTCTTGTTCACTTCCAGTTATACAATATTGATGTTACCAGCCAATAATGCTCGAGCAGCATTCAGATCCGATTGACTACCAAATGGCATACATCACACTTGAAGACCTTACTTCATCTTACCATGTCTTGAGCAAGTCTTACTCGCGTAAGCTTCTGAGACAGATATGATGACGATTTTGGCATATTATCCAGCCTTAGACTTCAAGCGCTCTCGAAACTTTGCATGGGCCCAAGACATCATATTTCGAACCGTTTGAGTATTGATTACTCTTGTCGGACGACGCTCTGACATCCTTGTACTGGCAACCAACACAATCTCTTTACCAACCACAAGGCAGCCTTCTTGTGGACCTCATCAATCAAACACCTGATTGTCCAACAAAGTCTTGCTTGGGCCCTTGACATGTAATTTCGTTTCCAAGCGGGTCCGAGAAATTAATGAATCTAGATGAAACCCTAGACGCTCGATCCTTTTAATGTCCCCATCGCCGAAATTGCCATGGCCAATTATAGGTGAAACCCTTAACAATAGAAAAAGAAATGATTAGTATCAACAATTAAAAGTAAAAACAACAGATAGAAATAATAAAAGATCAGAAACGTGCGTACGCCAGGATCAACACCCTTGGATTTCGTGGACATCCTTTCCATAGATCTATAAAGGTCCAATATCCTAGCCTACGAGTTTCGAGTCCATCTCGACCTTGCCTGTCTCATTTGGCCAATAGTCGATACTCGTGGCTGAGGGTTGGTCTTCCGGTTGTGCTTGCCATGATTGCGGTGCTCGTTATCTGCAAGTATTCTTATATTATGCAAGAGCGATACATGAATTCGAAGTGGTTCTCGACAATATTGGCACGAATGGTGATTGTTGTACGAATTGTTTTCTTTTTTTCTTTTATTTTTTTCTTTTCTTTTCTTTTCTTTTATTTTATTTTTTATTTTTTATTTTTATTTTTATTTTTATTTTTTTGAAATGAAATGCAATGCAACCGATGGTGACGCGATCCCTATTTCGTTTTATCACTTCGTCTCCTGCTAACAAGACATCATGGTCGAGAACTCGTAAGGCACGTCCTCCATAAAAGCCCACTTCCTGGTATGTTTGATTTCGAGCCGGAGAAGGTTCCTGAAGAAGGACTATTTCTCATAGGAACAAGATGGACGTATCCCCCATCGTTTGAACCTACACGATAAAGCTAATACCCGACAAGGAGTAAGAGATAAACAACATTCCGATTATAATAAATAATAGAAGGGGGAGGGAGGCCAAGAGCAGTTGATGATTTTTATTCAATCACTCGGCGAAAGCCTGAGATTTGATTTTTGATTCCCCCCCCTTTTTTTTTTGTTCTACGATTTCCACAACTAACAATTTCCACAGCTATTCCGATTACACAATAAGGTCTCTGCAAACGAATACAGCACTACCATTGGGATATCGTCCCAACTCGACCGTCCCATATAGCGGACCACTCACAAAATAATATATACACCTTACACATTATCTTGACGCCTCTCCTTCCCATTTGACTCACCTCCTCTTGGCGCTGTGTGCGAATCCATCAAGACGGGGCCGCCATCTTGCGGTCCATCGGATTCGCAAAATAGTATTCATGACCTACAAGAGAGCAGCAGTAGCTAAAGTTTTATATAAAGAGAGAGATAAGGGTAGTTAGTATATACGGCATTACAGACATTGCCCTGGGGACCAATTTGCTTGATGATGAGCTTGTGACCCAAAATCTGCTCGGCGAACATTTTGGCCTCGGTAGGGCTGCAAAAGCGGACATCCTCACAATACATTCTCTATGAGCCAGCTGCATCTCTTGGATTCAGACTTCAGTATATCCGAGCCTTTTCTTTTCTTGTAAACATCAACCTCCATATCCGCAAAAGGAATCGAGTCTTAGAATCTTTTTTTTTTTTTTTATTTTATTTTATAATGTACATTGTGCAATTTATGTTGGTATAATTACATGAATCAAAGAAATGTTACAAAATGTTAAAAAGCAATGACTAAGCTGCTCTGCAGCCACAGTATCTACGTGGTGGGTATATTCCAAGAAAGTCACACATCCCATCTCACACTCCGCATTTGATCATATCTTCTTCACTGGCATTGGGGGGCGGATTTTCCGACGCCGCTGTTGCTTTTCTTCTTGCCAGTCCTGCCACTTTTTCATTGGTATTTTGAAGGGATCAAACGTTCCTTCCATATTTTCTCTACCATGACCCGTATCTCTGCCCTGGATCTGGCGCGTTGCGCCCCATGAAAAATCTGTGAAGGTTATGGAGGATCGAATAGTGTAATATTAGCAAATGCATTTCTAAAAAAAAAAAAAGATCAACTGCACAAGGCATAAGACTTGTCATGCTTACCATCAAAATGCCAGAACGCGTACAAGGGCAACAAGAAATTCCAAATAGGGATTGCGAATATATACACAAGCATCCACAACACATATACAACCTTGCGCGTGGTGAACAAGATCAAGATGGCTTGCATTCCGAAGAGCGCCGCCATAAACAGCAGCGGAAACAAGACGTCCTGGTGGAACACGGTCCCCATGATGATGAGAAAGATCAGGAATAGCAGTGCGGCCGGTAGGACGACCGTCCCGACCAGATCGAGGAACACAACGAATTGCATGGAGCAGCAGAAGATGCCGCAAAGCTGCGGTACGAGGATGAGCTCCATGAGGTTATGGATCGTCGAGTTAATCCAGCGTCGACGCTGCGACAGGAGCACTCTGAAACTGTCTGGCACAACGGTCTTGCACACTGCTCGTGGGACGTAAATCATCTTTCGCTTGGGGAAGGTGCGAAGCATCAGCGTGGTCAGGAAGCGATCTTCACCTAGAAGGAGCAGATTCTTTTGATGCAGCGTTTCGACCACGTTCGAGGAATACATTTCGACTATCTCGGGACTGGCGAGGATCGGGACCATGTAGCCACCATATTTTGGCGCCTTTACCCGGTACATGCAGAAGCAACCAGGAAGACAGGTCACACCACCAAAGATGGATTCAAAGGCCTTGCCGAGATGGTGTGAAATGTAGTATTCAAACACCTACATTATAAAATTTTAACCAATCTATCATCAACGTGCTATTACTTCAGAACAAACGAAACAAGCACTTGCCAGAAAAACCTACCTGAATCATCGTTGTGAAACTCTGCGCCTTGTTTGCAATCTTGGTCTCACCACACAGACCCATGATTTCCGGATCCTGTTCCATTGCTGCCACCATTCTCCCTAGTGAATCACGCTTTACCACTAAAATGAATGGGGGTAAAAGTAATTAAGTGTCTGTTTCACAAGAAATTTGTGATCTAAAAAAATAGGATTTGATCTAAAGGCATACATGTATCGGCGTCCACCATCAAAACCATATTGTATTTATCGGGTGTGACACCTGCAAGACCGTGAACTTTTTCAAATAGTTCAAACTCTAGTGGAGTCATGCGTTCGTCGAACGTAACCTGGTTGACAGTTTCGCAAGACATGATGTGAGGCATTGGGAGATTGAAACCGATACTAACTAAATACTAACCCAATGCTATAACGAGTAGCAAAAAAACCAACCTTACTCAACCACTGCATCAGAATCAACTGCGAGTCACGCTTCCCCCGATTTCCCGCCTTGGGCGTGGCCTGCTCTTCCGGCGTCCCGCACTTGCTAATGAGCACCATGGGTACCTGATGACCCAGATAATTGTACCACCCACAATACACCTTGGCCATGTTATGCGCCTTGGATCCAGCCCCGATCGCGATGTAGGACAGTGCCTCTGGCTCGCCTCGGGTCTGCATCTGCATCAGCGACTTGCAAATCTCTGGAGTACTTTGGGTTTCGCCCGAGCCCGTGATGTTCCCGTCAGCAATAACGACTAGCAGCTTATGCCGGTCCGAGTACTTGCACGCGGCGAGAGAGTTGAGGGTGGTGCGCATGGAATCCTCGCCCTCCGAATAGCAGGTGACGAGGAGCATGACGTATGAGGTTTTGGCATCCTCCTTGAGCGCACGGCTAATCTTGCCAAGTTTACGCGAAAAGAGCCAGTCAAACGCTACGGCAGAGACGAACTTGATCAGCGTGATGGCCATCAACACGACAGTCTCAACGATCATGATGAGATTCGTCGCGAAGCAACCGATCGTGGTGCCATCAATCTTGCCTACTAAAAACTGGTCTTCGAAGCAAGGGATAAGAGCTTTGTAGGATGCGCTATGGCTCACTTCGAGGGTGATATCCAGGCCGACAGAAGAATTGAGCCAATTGTACACGTCAGCGCGATCCTGGTCATCGGCGCCGAGATACCATTGATCTGAAGTGAGGTTAAGGTATCCGCCGACGTCAAAGACTTGCTCGTTGTAGGCAATGAGCTTCCGACCACCATCGCCACGTGTGACATTGTCCCAGGTGAATGCAATCCAGAGATTTCCAAAGTTGAGAGATCTGAGGATAAGGTTGGCGTTCTTAGAGGTGTGACAGTGAAACCGTGGATCTCCGTCTTTATTACACGCAAACGAGAGTTCGCCATTCAATGGAGTGAAGGGGCAGCCGGAAGCGTTTGGGTTGGCGGGGAAAAGAGCAGAAATGTCTTGGCCGTACAGCTGGTCGACGATCGGGGCCAGACTCTCATCCGTGTAAGGTAGAATAGGGCGATGGAACCCAAAATCAAAGAAGCTGCCAACATCGTACAGCTGGCCACGTACGATCATGACCTTTGCACCAGTAGAGTTAGCGCCATACATCGCGGCGACCTCTTCCGGATATATGGGCACAATCTTCTGGCACGCGAGTGATGACAACCCAAAGGTCAGAAAACCGAGAATGAATGAGATAAAGAGGATAATGAGGCATAGCGCGCACTTCTCACGCCACGCCTGCTGGCTCCGCGCATCCATCTTTCCCAGCATTCGGAGACAGGCGCTGGGGAAGCAGCACGTAATAGCAATTGAGAACACCTTCCATGTCGTGTACTTTTCTGGCGGCGGCAGGTCCGCTACGTTGTCTCCCGGACCGCGCCGGTCACCCAGCCGTTCCTTCGCGTGACCAGGGTTGAGCGGCGTCCGCCTATGCGTCGGTGGCATAGGTGCGTTTAGAGGCATGTGGCCCTGCTGGTTCCGTGGCACAAGCCTATCGCGACCACGGGCGGGGTTGTGTACGGGCATCGCCTGGCCCGACATGCCGCGATTTCGCAGGTTTTGCATCGGAATGTTGCCGAAAGGCATCGGTGGCCTAGGCGGTCGTACATCGAAATTGGGTATTGGTGGCAATGGCCGTTCGCCGAAACTAGGCATAGGTCCAGGCATAGGTGGTCTAGGCATAGACGGTCCAGGCATAGGCGGTCCAGGCATAGGCGATCCAGGCATAGATAGTCCAGCCATGGATGATCCAGACATATGTGGTCCAGGCATATGTGGTGATGATCGCGATGGCCCTGATGGTGTTAGAGGTCGGATTCCGTAATCAGGCGTGGAAGAACGCGGGGTTCGTGGCGGCCGAAGGGCCGGCGTGGGCACCCTACCGCTGTTAACAATCATGTCTGCGATGGCTGGGTAATCCGCATCGTGCGCGAGCTGTACCGCATCCTTGTTATTGGCAGTCCGGATGAAGCGGTCGGCGCCGTTTAGAACCAGAAGTTGGCTGCACTCCATTCGGCCCGAGTAGGCAGCAAGCATTAATGCAGTCCAACCATACTGGATCCCACGAATGTCCAAGCGTTAGGATTTCGTTATGAAGAACAAAAAAAAAAAAAAATTTTAAATTTAGATTTTACTAAGGAGCTTTCAAAAAATATCAATGCTCTCTCTCCTTAGCCACCTCATCCCGGCCTTCCAAATCCTGACCTGATCCTGCGCATCAATATCCACCCCGCGTTGGATCAGTACATCAACACATGCAGTGTGCCCCTCGTACGCTGCCAAGATAATCGCCGTCTTGCCCGTGCTATCGCGATGATTAATTTCGGCATGACCAACATCCAACAGTCGAGCGCAAACATCAGAATGACCGTTATAGGCGGCGACGACCAGCGGCGTGAGTTTTTGCTTTTGGGAGTGGCAAAAGAGTCAAAATCATTTGAAATCTCGCTGAGTGTGACTTTGAAAATGAAAATAGGTGTACCGACCTTATTCTCGGTTTCAATAGAGGCGCCCGCTCGCATTAGGAGGTCGACGACTTCGACCCATCCGGTTGCCGCCGCATGATGTATTGCCGATTCGCCGTCAGAGTCTATTAGAGGGTTATGGTAAGAAGCTTGTTTCACAAAAACGTCTTTTTCTCTCAAAGAACCCATTCTTTGCCCACCTTTCAAATCCAGATTTATTCCTGGTATTCCACACAGATAGCCTACAATTTGTATCGCTCCCTCTGCTGCCGCGGTCATGAGCGGCGTACGTCCCTCACGGTCCCACAGTGCGTTTGCGTCGAATGAGTTGTGATCCAGCACAGCTCGCAAGTATTGCACATCCTTTTGTCGAACGGCATCAAAGACGGCGGCAATTGGATTGAGTTCCTCACGGCGCTGCTCGACCGAATGTCGCTGGCCGTCCGGGTAATGTTCTCGTGGATAGGACATGGGGGGTGGCGGGAATGGGAGGAGGTCAAAACTGCCTTGTCCTGTCAAGTTGTGGAAATAACAATTGACGTGCCGATTTCGTCTGATTCAGGGACGTGCGAGGGGCTCCCACGAAATTTTCCAAGACACAGACGGTCAGGGGGGTAAGGGACCCGAGGGGAAAAGTTTAATTTTGGTTGCATCCGCGTCCCTGGATCACTGCTTATGGCATATGCGTCCTTGATTGCATATGTCATCATTGTCAGACAGATGCATCTTGATATTCGAGAGTGTACCACCTCCAGCACATGCTTTTAAGGAATAAATAAATAAAAAATAACTCAAGAATCAACGAATCATCACTTCACAGTTCTAGGCTTTCCTTGTCTGCTATAACCAAATATTCCTATATCCACTTCCGAAATCAGTTAGTATCTCAAGGAATGATCGCCGTTAAATAAATAATAATAATAAAAAAAA
>RBNK01002513.1:0-10808 GCA_003990785.1 Endogone sp. FLAS-F59071 | reverse complement strand
ATCATTCTGTAATAGTACTTGCTTGGTCCAATCGTCTGACAAAATCTGATCAACAGTTTAAGCGAAACACCTTAGGTTAAACCCTCCGAACCGACAATGACACGAAGGCATAGAGGCATGTGCAGTCTTTCCTACCTCAAAATTGACGTTCTCCGCGTCCGTATGCCGATCAAATTTCATTGACATATCCGCGTATTCATACACGCGCATTTGCGGTTTATAAACACCTATCCAATATCAAGGAACATGAGCAACGGTTGGTATGCGTCCCTTGGAATCGTGTGCAAAAATTTATTCTTTTTCGTGATGTCATCGGAAATGCAAGTCACGCTTGACATAATTGGAATAAGTTATAAATATTCAACTTAATTAGATAGATAAGTCAAAAAAAAAAAAAAAAAAAAAAAAAAAAAAAAAAAAAAAAAAAAAGGCATTTTCAACATCATTTTCCTTTGAGCTTATTGAAATAAAACTGGTACGATATACCTTTTGAATTCGTAATCTCGAGTTTGAGGTGACAAAAATATTATCTGTAAGGTATACACAGTTAAAGTCACGAAAAAAAGCTGTGAATTTTTATAAAAATGATGAGCAGTCACATGGATACCGTAAACTTCCGATAAATAAGACTCTCGAAAATATTATCATTAATTATGCGAATATGAATGGTATTAAAATACAGGAACTTATTTTCGGCAATCTATAATAGTGTCAAGTAATCCTGTTTGTCGCCCCTTTTGGGGCTTGGCGCAGGCGTCAGAATCAGGTGATATGTGACTGGCCCATTTACATCATATTTCATAGTTTTGAGCGCACTACGGCTGTATTGTCAACTTTCTCTGCCAAGGCACCATCATGACTGAACCGGCAAAGCTCCTCCCCATCATCTACGAAGTGAACATAACCGTCGACTTTGGTGAGCCCATTTTTTCTTTCAATTCCGTTCTAAAACAATTACGCAGTTATTCATTTGTTGCATAAACCCTCAAACCCTGGGACAGAGATCGATGAGGGATTTTCCGCCTTTATCTCTGGCCACGCAGAAGAAATGCGTAGCGTCAAGAAGTTCCGCCGCACCATGGTCTACGTGCGCGATCCCAAGGCTTTGAATGGCGATATTGACAACCTGCAGCCGGATCGCGTGCACCGTTATTACACGATCCTTTATGAGGTGGATGACAAGGACAGCCTGGATAAATGGATAAATGAAGAGGTTCGTGTGAGAGTCTCTTTGAATTCGGGAGAAATGGCGCTAGTTTTTAATTGCCAATCTCTTGTGCCCTCTCTTCCTTACAGGAACCTAAAGTTACGCGTGACCTCCAAGACTTGACCAAAGACGGTCATCATCTCGTGGTCGTGACCTCGCGTAAGGTGCTGTATCCGCTATCCCTTTACAAAATGGCGAAGGCGGGTGCAATATCTCCTTAGTGGTGCCGATATCGTATGCTATACCTGTAGCTTGTCTATGGACATTGAGTCAGTGTACTTTGGTGATGGGGTGCTTTAAGGTTGGCTTGAAAGGATTGCATCTCCAATATTCCAATGTACATGTACATGAAGGCTAGTTGACAATGTAGGAATATGATTTTCTTCTAACAAAGTTATTTTGTTGATGAGGTGAGACGCTAAGCTAAAGCTTGCAAGAAATTGAGGGTTTGAAATGTTGTATTGTTTAGCATTTCATCAAACAAGTCATAATAATAATCTTCACTAAAATATGCAACCCAAAAAACTCCGCTTAAGAAACTCAAAGTGTATGCAGAGAATATCTTTCCTCAAAGAAAGAAACTCAAAGTGCATGCAGAGAATATCACTTGAATACACAAAAAGAAATACCCTGGAAAGATGTTCCAAGTTTGGAAAAATGAAATGCGGGCTAAATGCAGGGAGTTGGCGACTGTACTCCTATACTGTGACTTCACCAGTCACGGGAAGACTTCGCCTTATTTGCCATTCCCCTCCTCGACCCAGGGCACCCACAAAACCCCTGTTTTGGTTCTCCACTCAAGCTTTGACCATTGCTCTCTCTCGTCAAGCTAAAAAGCATGGGCCCCAAGAGAGCAGCTCCGTTCAGGTCCGCCGACGCAACGCAAAAGACGGTCAAGAAGCCTAAAGTGGGTGGAAGTGGCGACAAGATGACACGCGGGACGAAGGGAGGAAGGAACGAGGTGTGTCAAGTTGGTTGTGGTTTTCGTTTGACATATATCTTTTCTTCTCTTTTTGTTTTCTTCTCTCTTCTCCTTCATCTTTACCCTGGGGCCTCGTAACCAAAAATTTCTTGTGAGAATTTCAGAACAAAAAAGGACCTTGTAGTTTTCTTTAGCCATCAGATTTCTCTAAATACGTACCTCCACTCCTTCAAAATAATAATAATACAAAAAATACAATTCAAACAGTCTATCATTGCCCCTGCCCCTTCGACGGACCCCCAACCGATTCCGACCGCCGCGGCCTTCCTCGAGCAGGCGAAGCCCATGCACCTGAAGCTCTATCGTGGATCCAAATCTTCCACGTCCTTTGAGCGTGACCTCATCTACGTTCTCGACGCCAACCCCAAGAAGATGAGCACCGGGTCCTACGGCTGGTCAGCGTCGGGTAAGACCAAGATCCGCGTCGGGGCCGAGGGCGAGGAGGTCGAGGTACCTGTGCAGATCAGTATCAATATTGTTGTGCCAGGGAGTAAGGGGGCAAAGGATGGGGAAGAGGGAGAGGGAGAGGAGGGAGAGGAGTGATGGTTTGAAGATAGGGTAAATGATTTTTAGATGACAGGAAAAGAAAAAAAAAAAAAAGAAACTGTATAAAAGATGTACGATTTCTTGATACTATTATTCTTTATCTGAATTTGTAACAATTTTTTTGCCATTCCGAGATTTAAAGAATTTCATTATCTTTATTCATTTTGTTACACAATGCCAATATGTACAAATTTGGTACTAGGCATAGTTTGCCTGCCCTGCGTAATTCATGAAGACCCGCCAACACGAATAACGAAAAAATCTAGCCATGTATATGCTATCTCATCCACCAATGATGTCCTGAAACAACTATGTCGTCCTCTGTTTCTTTCTATTGTCTTCATCCTCATTTACATCTTCCTCTCGATGTTTCCCTAGTCAGTCGAGATCTATTCCTCTCGAGTTTTCAGAGCCATCTACATTCATCTCCTCATCATTCAAGTCATCCATTAAATTGGGACTCTCAGCATCGTGGTTTCTCACCACCAACAAGTCGTTATCATGGTTTACCGTAACCTTGATCGCTTCTCCGTCTCTGACACCGCCGTCGAGGATCAGCCTCGCGAGTGGGTTTAGTAGCTTTTGCTGAATCAATCTGTTGAGCGGCCTGGCGCCGTACACGGGATCGTATCCGTTATTCGCGAGCCATTGACGTGCGGCCTCGTCAAGCTCCAGATGCATGTGCTTGTCCACCAAGCGCTGCTCCAGCTCACGTAGCCGCACGTTCACAATCTCCTCGAGGTTGTGCTGCGAGAGCCGGTTAAAGATGATAAGCTCGTCAATGCGATTCACAAACTCGGGCGAGAACTGTCGTCGTACTACCTCGAGCACCCGTTCTTTCACTAACAGTTGCCGTCGTGTCCCGTCCGGGTCCATCGCGCCACCTGACAAGGGGTCCGCAACGGTGTCGGCAAGGAGTTCGGCACCCAAGTTGGAGGTCATGACAATAATGGTATTGCGGAAATCGATCTTGCGACCTTTAGAGTCGGTAATATGGCCATCGTCCAGAACCTGCAGGAGCACGTTGGCAATATCACGGTGTGCCTTCTCCATCTCATCGAGGAGAACAACCGAGTAGGGCTTGCGGCGGACGGCTTCAAAGGCACCACCTTCGTCATGACCAATGTAACCCGGGGGAGCGCCAAGAAGGCGGGATACGGTATGCTTCTCCATGTATTCGCTATGATAATAAATCAGAAATATGTGTGCGTGAGCAACTCGCCAAATAAGATAGCAGTAAGATAAATACAGATAACTACAACAAAAGACTTACCTCATATCGATTCTGAGCATAGCATCGGGATCGTTGAACAGGAACGCCGCAAGCTCCTTGCACAATAGGGTCTTACCGACACCGGTCGGACCAAGGAACATGAAGCTTCCCAAAGGCCGATTCGGATTCTGTAGCCCGGCCCTCGACAGCCTGATGGCGTTTGCAATCGAGTAAAGTGCCTGATCTTGCCCGACAACCTTCTTCTTTAATTCATCCTCCATATGAAGCAGCTTTTCCCTATCCGATTTGGCCAGACTCGTGACCGGGATCCCTGTCCACCTTGCGACGACTTCCATAATCTGTTCGGGTCCGACAACCTCCGTCAGTAGTTCGTCACCAATCGCGGCTTCGGCTTCGCTCTTGTCCTTGGCAGCCGTTACTGTCGCAAGATGTTGCTCTACCTCCGGGATAGCGTAATACCGAATATCGGCTGCCGTCGCCAAGTCGTATCGTCGTTCGGCTTCGTCAGCTTTATTCTTGAGGTCCTCAAGCTTCTGCTTGAGGTTGCGCACCTCGTCCAGGCGTCCTTTATCCATGTCGTATTTAGCCTTGAGTGGCTTGAGCTCTTCTTTTATCTGCGCCATCTCCTCCTGCACCTTGTGCAGACGCTCCTGCGAGTCCTTGGAGTTCTTCTCTTTTGCAAGAGCCATGGCCTCAACTTCGAGCTGGAGATGTCGGCGCTCTAGCACATCGATCGCCTCGGGCCGCGAGTCTAACTGTACGCGCGTATTGGCACAAGCCTCGTCCATTAGATCGATGGCCTTGTCAGGCAGGAACCGCGTAGTGATGTACCGATCGGCCAGCTGCGCCGCCGTCACCAATGCTGTGTCTACAATTTTGACGCCATGGTGATTCTCGTACTTCTCCTTGAGGCCGCGCAAAATACTGATTGTCGCCGTCACCGAGGGTTCCCCGACCATCACCTGCTGGAACCGGCGTTCGAATGCTGGATCCTTCTCCACCTGGCGCCACTCGTTCAGCGTCGTTGCGCCGATGCAACGGAGTTCACCGCGCGCCAACATTGGCTTGAGAAGGTTAGCAGCATCCATCGATCCCTCAGCCTTGCCGGCGCCGAGAACTGTGTGGATCTCGTCGATGAAAAGGATGATGCCTTCGGCGGATTCCTTGACCTCTTTAAGCACGGCCTTGAGACGTTCTTCAAATTCACCACGGTATTTCGCGCCGGCGACTCTGTTTAAAGAATATTTTTTTAAAAAAAAAAATTGAGTATTCAGATCACATCAAGTGAACTTCGTAAACCAAGTCAATTAAAAAAAAAAAAAAAAAAAAAAAAAAAAAAAAAAAAAAAAAAAAAAAAAAAAAAAAAAAAAAAAAAAAAAAAAAAAAAAAAAAAAAAAAAAAAAAAAAACTTACAATGCACCCATGTCCAACGAATACAGCTTGCATTGCAGGTTGTGTGGCACATCCCTGCGGACAATGCGCTGGGCGAGCCCCTCGACGATGGCGGTCTTGCCAACGCCGGGCTCGCCGACCAACACGGGATTGTTCTTTGTGCGGCGGGCGAGTACGCGGATGACGCGGCGGATTTCGTCGTCGCGTCCGATGACGGGATCGAGCTTGCCGGACTCGGCCTGAGCGGTAAGGTCAATAGCATATTTGGAAAGGGCTAATGGAAAATAGCATTGCACATGGAAGTGTTAGTTTTATTACGAGTAGTGGAGTTACTATGAGATAATCATGATGTCATACCTTCGTATTGCTCTTCGGCGCTCTTACTCTCAACCTTGGTGCTACCTCGGATTTGGGCAACGGCGTTCTCTATCGCCTTTTTGTTCGTACCAGCTTCCTGAAGCGGTGCCAGCATTGCCGGATCGTCCAGCAGCGCGAGGATGACGTGATCTATTGAGATGTATGCATCTTTTTGCTTCTTCTGGTGCTCCTGTGCGGAGCGGAGGAGCTTGGCTGCCTGCGGGCTCAGCACGATCTCGGGCGGCGGAGGGTCCTGCGTGGGCAGTCGGACGAGCAGCCGCTTGAAGTTACGCTCCGCGGCCGCGGCATCGCCGCCGGCCTTGTTGATGACTCCCTTGAAGAGGGAGGAACCTTCTGACGAGTCGAATAGGGCACTGGCAATGTGGGCGGGGGCCAGCTGAACGTGCGAGAATTCGCGGGCCAGGTCCTGAGCGGCCGTCAGGGTCTTTTCGACCTTGTCTGTGAATTGCATGCGGTCCATTGTGTGAAGTATGTTTGATGTGTGTTTGTTGGAAATGGGGGGTACGAGAAGGGAGGCAAGGGTATATATACCGATCAAAATTTTGTGACGTCGACGGTTCGACAGTCGGGTAATTTCCCGACGCGCTGAGCAAATGCCAGTCCTTTCTAGAATGCAGTCACAATACGCCTAAAATAATGTCCACCCGATTGGCTAGAACAAATCTCCAGATGTATATATTGCTATGTCACTGGTCAAGTTTCAAGTTTTTGACCATGAAACCTACGTAATAATTATTGGTATCAAACGATAACAAATTGTCACGCAATCACGACAAAAGGCTTAGCAGATTTTGTTCGAGGAGACTGTTTAAGCCTCATAAATAAATTCGTGTCAAAGAGTAGAAAAACTCTACAAAGACAAACTATGCATCGAGCAGGATATTCTAAATAATTTACATGAAGATATGCCACACACTGTTTGTCTGGGATAAAATAACGCACTACTAATCTTGTACCAAATAAATGCCTGAGTGAAAAAAATACATCAGTGTCCAAAGGACCTGTACATTGATTCTAACTGTTCACCGCGATACTAATAGGTATAAGGAGGTTTTAAACCCGGTCATGTCTAGAAGCGGAACACTTGATCCAGATTCTCAGTGTCTCGCACACAAATATCTAGCTGGTTGATCAACCTTGAAAAATAGGCAGATCCACACACGTTAATTTTCTGCTGTAACACACAACGACTATATTCCTGCTCAACACAAAGAGCAAGGGCAACACAAAGAGCAAGAGCAACACTTACCCAGTCTCGAGATCGTAAGCCCACCCATGCACGGCCAGCTGCTGACCGCGCTTCCACGCGTTTTGGACGATGGTCGTGTGGCACACATTGTTAACCGAGTTGTGCACATTCAATTCCACAAGCTTGCGCTCGCGAGCATTGTTGTCCGTGATGGACTCGAATTCTGCCTTATGCCCTGGTTAACGATGGGAGGGATGTGAGTCGGACTAGATCGAGGGATGAAGGAAAGAGAAAATTCGATTACAAAATGCGAGAGGATGCTTACTCCTGTAGACATCCTTGATGTTCATCAGCCAGGTATCAATCAACCCATACTGATGATTGTGAAGTGAGGCGCTCACACCGCCGCAATTGTAGTGTCCTAGATAATACGGATAAGCGGGCGCATTAGTGGCGGAATGGACGCATTAGAAGCGGAACGGATACTATCGTCATTTATATATTGACCCCCAAGAAGTTACATACCACAGACGATGATGTGCTCGACTTTGAGCACCTCGACGGCGTACTGGACGACCGACAGGCAGTTCAGATCTGTATGCGACACGACGTTGGCAATGTTGCGATGCACAAACACCTCGCCGGGGCCAAGTTGTATCAGCTGGTTGGCAGGGACACGCGAGTCGGAGCAGCCTATTTGCATTGTTTGGTTTCATGTATTTAAATGGTTAGTTTAAGCTTGATGAACACCGATAGACATCTTCAATGCAGGACGTACCGATCCACAGAATCTTGGGTTCCTGCCTCTTGGACAGCTCCTTGAAAAAGCCTGGGTTCTCAGCCTGCACAGCTTGAGCCCAGGCGCGGTTGTTTTTGAGCACGGTCTCCAGGTGGGTGTCGCTCGTGTCAAACTTGTTTCCCAGGTTTATCGTCGACAAAGAACCGATGCCTTTTTTTGAAGGAAAGGAACAACGGTCAGATGCATAGTAGATGGTAACGCGATAGATACACGGCACTCCCACCTCGGGAACATGGGTCTAGCAAAGCGCTGTGCACGTACCATAGACGATCCCTCCCGTCTGGTTCGGGCGCTGTACGTTGTCCGTTGTGCTATTATCCTGCCCGCCCTCCGCCAGCTGGTTCTGCTCGGTCGTCGACACCTCGACGCTAGCGTCCGGGATCTGGTCAGTCTCTTGGATGTTGGATGGCATAGTTAGGTTGTTGGTGTTGTGGTGCGGTGAGTTTGCGAATTGAGAATTGAAGGAGATAAAGAGAGGTACGCGGCAACAGATGAAAAGAACAGCGCATGGGGCACGTCCTTTTTAAATAACCATCGATTAAGCTCCCCAAAAAAGTGATGGACACCTCCACACCTCTGTACACCCGATCTAGCAATCTGGCAGCGCTCTCCGGTTCGCGTGGTCGTGATTGGCTAAATCCGTTTTTCCCAAGGTCCGCGACCTTGCTATTTTGGCACACTGATGAGGTCATGAGTTATCCCATAGCAATCGGTTTGCTGGTATACTATTTCCCTGATATACAGAGATTGGGGCTCCCAATCTATTGTAACGACCAATGAGGTTACAACAGGTCGATAAATGAAATACTTTTTTTTTTTTTTTTTTCCACCGCCTCAAAGTCCATGGAGGATGTCGGAAGAGAGAGAGCACGATATAGACCCCTTCCACAACTTTGGGACAGAAAGGGCCAGGAAGTCGGGTGTCTTCGGGATGCAACGGCACAAAGCCATTCTTCCATAAAAGTCGGATAATCAAAGATATCCGAAGCTAATAAATCGATATCTTGTCAGACTTGATTTAGAGATAATTATTAGATATGCCAAGCTGAAATGTGTGATCAGCAAATATGTTGTTTTCGCCTGCGACATACCCAGTCTGAAAGGCCCTATGTTTTTTTCTTTCTTTTTCTTTCTTTCTTTTTTTCTTTCTTTTTTTTCTTTTGACATAGTCTATCTAGCGGATTGTTCTTTTCCGGCCGGGACTTTTCAAAAATATTATCGATTCGCAACGAGACCACATTTACTTATTTATCCGACTGACAGTTTAGCACTCCACGCAATCTTAGATGTTGAGTTGGTCCGTTGACGGCCGTTTATATTAATCAATTAATTAATTATGCTATGACTTGAGTCATGAATGGATAACCACTTTTAAATATTTATTATAATACTTCGAACTCGTAAAAAAAAAAAAAAAAAAAAAAAAAAAAAAAGACTTGAACATTACATTACTATTTTGTTCATGGTCGGGTATCAAAGAAATAACTGTTATAAAATATACAGAAGGGCTAGGCGAATAAGGGCTGGTCGAGAGTATCGCAAATTCATAGCTTTGTTGGATAATAAAAATTACGGTCAGATAGGTTGCAAAGGAAAAAAAAAAAAAAAAAAAAAAAACCTTACAGCACACGTTTTTGGTCTCACCACACTTGTTTATTCCGCTAGCATCGCTGCCTTTAGAGCACATTGCTTCTCACAACAGTCGTCATTTCCACTGGCCGAATCCTTGACGCCGGGAGAATATTGTATCTGACAGTTGCTAACTCTGTTTCGGCGCTCATTTTTGAACAAGTTATCGTCTTATAAAAATACGTTGGCAGTGGTAGCAACATACCCCCAAAAGACATAACTACTTACCACATATCTTTCAAATACGACAGGAGAAAGGCCGAATAGGCGGAAAAAGAACGTCGATCCCGTAAAACTCGTTAGTATATACGTACGTGTCTTGAATTCCGCGTGACGACGGCATCGAGGAAAGAGCAGCAAGAAAGCGCGTAAGGTTCCGCGTCGCTTATGCTCGTGTTTAATTATTTATCGTAACTCGTGCATTCGACGATTACGAGGAATCCAACGCGACGATTTCGAATAGAAGAAGAAGGTGGCAAACGACGCGTGGGGGATATCGCACACCGCCTGTTCGGGGACGCGGCAGGGTCAGGGATTAGGAGAAGCCAAAGGTAGATATCTTTCGAACTCGTATACAAGGTCCCTGGCACGAAAATATGTAAGCAAAGTGGGACAGCTGTGGACGTAAGGAGCATTCTTTACGGCGAAACTCGCGATTCCGAACGAGAATTCGCGGGTAGCTCTAGACACGGTGAATTAAAGGATAATATTAATAAATGTGGCAAACCCAGTAATGAACAGCGTGGTCTTTCTGCTCATATAAAAGCAATATCGAAGTGGAAGAGTGGAGAAGAAATAAAAGGCAGGAAATGAGAGAAAGTGCTGCCCTTCTTAAGTCCCTTCTTGGTTGGCACCGGGGTGAAGTGTTGGTTAGGCTGCGATTATCAATTGCATAAACAAAATGGTTTCCTGATTAATGCGTCGTAGACAAAGAGGGAGGGAATTCAATGTAAAAGGATGGATTAAGGTGAGAGGATAGACCTTGACAATTACGAAGCTGGGAATTGGGCATCAAACCCTTCGCTATTCATGCCTTTGAGATCCAAGTTACCCAAGTCATCCAGTAGTATGTACTATCCTGGCGGCTTGATATGCAGCCGGCGGTTCTTTGGGTCGGTGGGGATTGTTGCCATTGCCTTATTCCACGATAGAGTCAAGCATAGTCTATAGTTTGTGAGGGCTACAGGTGATCATACTCAACGGGATACAAAAGCTTAGAATAAAACAAAGCCCTCCGCCTCCTGTTGCTGTCGATGCCATAAGTATATATCAATTAAAAGTGACATGACACGTGATGCTTCTTTTCTTTGCTGACCAAATATCCAAATATGCCACGCGGCGTGAACCGTGGAAAGCAACAATCCCTTCCAAAAACAACCGAACGAAAAAAAAACTTATGGTTTGAAAATGCCATTTTATTATTGATTGAGATCACCCCCTCCCCCCCCCCCC
>RBNK01002512.1:0-10818 GCA_003990785.1 Endogone sp. FLAS-F59071 | reverse complement strand
ATGCTGGTCTTTGACTTCTTTTTACCCATCCTTTCAAACATACGCCCGAAGATTGTTTGCTCATTTTTTATATGCTCTACACGCTTCTGCGTCTTTTTCGGCCGTTCAAACATATGAGCAAAAAAAATATAAAATATAAAATAGAGACCGCGCTTAGCGGAGGCTCCTTTGTGCAGATGCAGCATGGTGCTCAGAATTACTGAGCATGAACAAGAGACTCAGGATGCTTCAATATTTGAAGGTTTTTTTTTTTTTTTTTTTTTTTTTTAATTTTTTTTTTTCTTTTTTTTTTTTTTTTTTTTCAAGTGTTCGTTTCGCTCTATTGCTTATAGGTAAACTAATTTGCATATGTATTTTGACTTGGCAGTAAAAAGTTGAAAGCTGAATAAGACTTTTTCAGCCGTCAATGCCCAAAGACACCAGATAGTTTTTTAATATATTATTGTTCCTAGACACCACGACATATCATTGGCTCGTCAACCCAGGAATATCAGCACCTCAAACCTAATATTCAAATATATTAACACGGAGGTATCTAGTTTTCACTGTACGATTTACAAAAATAAAAAAACAAAAATCGTCGATTGAAAAATATTAACATCAGAAAGAGTTACAAGCGAAAAAATAAAATAAAATAAAATATGAAACTGACGAGGATCTTGCAGGGAAATGTGAACATGGGCTCGTGCCGTGATAATGTACAAGCCTGCTGTTGATGCAATTAAAGCACGATTTTACGAGTCGGGCTTTTTAGAAGGAAAAGGAAAAAAAAAAAAAAAAAAAAAAAAAAAAAAAGGTTTCGCATTGATACCTCTGATGATCGCCAAGTTATTTGCCATGTCAATTCAGTCCTCAATCCCTGTGCTTGAGCTACCTGGCCTACAGAAGCTTCATGCTTGGACTCCAAGTTTGGGAGATTGCAATAGTTATCCTTCTACACTATACTGCAGAAATACTTATGAACCCATCAAAGAAGCACTTGACATCGAGCCGAAGCGGTGGGTGGAGTTTGACTTTTGGAATTACGAAACTCTATGGCGTATTATAACGTAAGTTTCCTCCAAATGTTGACAATATGTAACTTAAACGCTCGTTTCTTTGCAATCTCATTAACGAATTCTGTTGATACTGAATTTGCAGATGTAACATTTTCGGCGAGCAAAGTCCTGACAAGAACGGTCGAATTGACTCCATTCACCTTTATCAAGCAATCTGTTGGTTCAACCACTCCTGCAAACCAAACTGTAAAATATTGGGAAACCAGATCTTGACGTGCCATTCCGTGCGAGCCGGAGAAGAACTTACCATCTCATACCAAGACTCTAGTGTGCCAAAGGAGATACGCCGGTCTTTATTGTATGGTAGCTATGGATTTATTTGCATGTGCTCACTTTGCAAGGCTGAGTGTAGTGATTTCGACCACTCAGTGTTTACTTACTTCTGCTCTCGTCTTCCCTAACAAGAAGGGCGCTAAAAAAATAAAAATAAAAATAAAAAATAAAAATAAAAAATAAAAAAATAAAAAAAACTCATATAACAACAACCGTGTTTGGTAATAAAAGGAAAGAAGAAAAGAAACTGTCGAATTCGATATGCATATGGGTTATTATTTTTGAAGATGGACTAGTTTATTTATTTATATATTTATTTATTTTTGACGGAAATCGTAGTTATATTTCATCATTTTCGGCTCATATGCATCATCTACATAGATGGCTTAATAAAAAATTGGCCCGCCTTCAAAAATAATCTCCTGGGCCAACCTCGTGGTGTGCTCAATTTTCTGGCATTTATGATGGATCCTGCTGTTCACAATGCATTCAAAGTAATTAAGAATAGGTATCATTTTTTTATTTTATTCTATTCTTTTTTATTTTTACATTATTTTAGTGGCCTAAAACTCAGTGAACGAATGCTATCATTTTAACATATGTGCGACCACAGTGACTCTTCGAACAGGTTTGTCTGCACCTCGGATGTCAGCTCGGGAGGGAAAGAGCTGCCCATAGATCCAACGCCGACTCCGAGACAAAACATTTATTGTCACTCCGAGAGCCTCACTGATGAAGTTGAGAGAATAGGTCGGAGGGTGCAAGAGAGGAACAGAAATGGATCTTGAAAAGAATTCACTCTAGCACTGTGAAGCAGGAGGAATAATTCGATCATTAATATAAACTGTAAATAACTATGATCTACGTATGTATTTAGGAGGTTTGCATTCCTAAATAAACCCCATTAAATGATAAAGCAAATATTAATTTAAAGTAATATTAGTATATTATTTTAATAATAATAATAATAGCATGATACCGTAAACTCCGGGGGGCTTAATGTCCGGAATTTACGGTATAGATAATGCTTCTGTAACACTGACAGATATACTTTATTAATCTGAGGTGACACAGCGTCAGGCAAATGGCACACAAAGAAGTCATGTGACGGATTTGGTGGCTGCATCAAAGCCACATCTCTACATTGCAACATTTGCCATTTGCCACCGCGACGCCCACTCCACTACACTCCAACATCATGGATCAACCGTCGGACCATCCCACGGCTCACGCCCTTGGCAATTTCCTCATCCTCACCGAGATCTTTTCTCACCTCACTTGTCAGCACCACATCTACGCCTGTAGCCGTGTCTCTCGTGCCTTCTTCACCACCACCATTATCCTACTTTGGCGTCGTCCACGCATCTACAAGCTTCATCTCTTTGCCCTCTTCGCTGAAGTGCTCGCTCAGTCCGAGTCCCATACTTCATCTACCTCCACTCTTCGTCCTTATTCCACCT
Organism: Endogone sp. FLAS-F59071; assembly: GCA_003990785.1. Taxonomy (NCBI): domain Eukaryota; kingdom Fungi; phylum Mucoromycota; class Endogonomycetes; order Endogonales; family Endogonaceae; genus Endogone; species Endogone sp. FLAS-F59071. The sequence goes on along the minus strand of RBNK01002512.1, from coordinate 8,027 downwards.
ATGTTCATGACCTCGACATTACCTACCTCGCCTTGGTCACACCCTACCCCGCTGACCTCACTCTCTGCCTCTCTTACCTCCCCAACCTCCGCACCCTCGACCTTCGTCGCTCTCCGCACCTAACCGACAGCCTTCTCTTCCATATCCTCACACACTGTCCCCGCCTTACCCGCCTCTGTCTTAAATCCAATCCTCTAACTGAGATCGGCGCCCTGACGGCCTTCTCCTGTGCGCGCTCTCTCGAATTCCTTTATATCGAGAACTCGTCTTGGTGCACCGATGCCGTTATCATTCATATCCTGAACTCATGTCTTACTCTCAGATATCTCACCATACTGGGGTGCAGACGCCTGACGGGTATCGCTCTCGCGACCGTGCGTGGCACCGCGCTCCGCGGCCTGCGGTGCCGACACGTTGGAGCAACGTCCGGGGGAGCCGTGCGCGAGATTATGCGATGTGCGGCACTCGAAGAGGTGGACTTTGGAAGCGGGATTGTCGTCGGGAGGAATGACGTCGCGGCGATGGTCGAGGGAAGCAGGCGGGCGATGGAAGAGGCAGCCGTGGCGGACGACAACGAGCCGGGGCTGGCACAACCAGTGACGAGCCGAATTCGCCGCCTCTGCCTTAACTTGGGTGAGGAGTCGACGGATGAGGAACTTCTACGTGCGCTGGATCTGTATGGCTCAACACGCGGCGGGACACTGGCAGAGCTTGACTTGCGGTTTTGGGGCACCGGAGTAACCGAGCGGTCGCTGCGCGGGATCGGTGAGATGTGCTGGGCGGGTCTGCGACGGCTACGGTTGGAGCGGTGGGGTGGGTCGGCCGGCCGGGGAGACGAGGTGCTAGCAGAGGTGCTGGCGCGCATGGGGACGTTGGAGGTGCTAGAGCTGTCAGAATGCTCGTTCAGGGACACAGTGATCGATGCCGTTGTGGAGCACAGCGCTGGAAGGATAACAGAGCTGAAGGTTGAGGATATGATGATATCGGTGGAGGCACTGGTGAGGGTCGTGAGAGGATGTGATAAGTTGAGAAGCCTATATGTGGTGGATTGTTGGGCGACGGATACGGTACTGAGAGAGTTGAGGATGTTTGGGAGAGGGCTACGGAGGCTGTCGTTCGATTGCGAGGCGGTTGGGGAGGAGGCGTGGGCGGCTGTGTGCGAGGGTTGCCCGTGGTTAGAATTTCTGGAGCTGTGGACTATTGAGGATGTACCACGCGGGGTACGTGCTTTTTTTTTTTTTTTTTTTTTTTTTTTCCTCATTTCTATGTGTTTGTGTACTCTCTGGTACTGCTTGTTCCTTCCACCACACGCAAAACTCACCATCATCCAAAATTCCCGGTCTCCATACCTCTAACTCATTAGTCTCTCCACCTCATCTCCTCCCTCCGCCATCTCGAGACCTTCAAGTGCTACAGCATTGGTTCCATGACCAGCATTGGCTCCATGACCGAGTCTTTCATCTTTCTCATCGCGCGGTGGTGTCCCTCGCTCCGCGACATTATCCTCAAACGCAATGACATCATTGACGATACTTTCGCAGCCCGGCTCAACAGTGGCGTTGCTATTGAACATGATGGGCCGGGGGATACGTGGGAAGGGTGGCCGACTGAGAATGATACCATTTGGGGTGGGCGCGCGGGATATAGAGAATATGCTTGTGAGAAAACGAGAGGGGGAATGCCTCTATTAACCGTGTTTTGAGGTGCTGGGAGTAGATAAGAACTGAAGGTAGGCGTAGAGGCGAAATATATTATACTGTGATGAATTATAACTCAAATTTAATGACATTTAAATAAAAGAACATAATTATGTAATATTAAACTCTGATAAAAAAAAAAATGAAAATAAATCTTGCTTGTGAGAAATAAATTAAATTTTATCTAAAACAATAGGGGGTTTCATGGTTTGATTATGATTATTGATTATGGATTGTTTCAATTGTCTGATTATTATATAGCAAGCTCTAATTGGCCAATTTTGATTCTGATTATAATTAAAAATAAAATGCCTCAAAAGACATTTTTCCTAATAATTAAATTATTGATTTTCTTAAGTGATGATACAACAATCAAAAATTTTGCTAAAAAAAAATACAATTGCTACATCACTTCCAACTTACTTTCTTATACCAAAACAACTCAAGACTTGTCAACAGAAGACTGATACTGCTGGAGACTGATAGAAGTAGACAGATATATGTATTATAATGATCATAGATTGGTTGTCAATTAACTCCAACTTTGAACTTTATTCTACTGGTATAAAAGTGTGAGCTCTGAACAAGTTATTGAATGACATGGAGCTTCATAATCAAGATTGCAACCTTCTACAAGTAAAAAAATAAGTGTGCATCACTTGAAGACTATTATAAAATAGTTAGGCAAAAAATCGAAACAACTGGCTGAGGAGTGAACACATCAAAGCATGATGAATTTATATCTAGAGATGATAGTACTACTATTCATAAGACTATCAAAAATATATTTAATTTTTACTATAAACTTAATAATATCTTTGGTTATTGTACAAATGTTAATCTACCATATATTAGGGAGACTGGTGATAAAGGTTCTCTTGAGTATATTTTAGAAGATATAAATAATAAAAGTAATAATTCAGATAATAATAATATTGAAACATTATCTGATCTATCTATGGATCTTTTTACCTCAACATTTACTAGATTTGTAAATGAAGAAAATGAAATAAATAATAAAAGTAAAATAGAAAAAAGGAAGAGAAAGTAGGAAGATGATTTATAGGAAGGATTACAAGTAGAGAAAAGTCAAAAGTTAAATGGTAATATTGCAGTTTAGATTATAACTAAAGAAAAGGAAAAGATAAAGTAAGCTACTATAAAAGAGGCAGAGAAAACCAAATGAGCAGAACTTAGAGAAAAGTGAAAATTAGAAAAAGCAAAGCTAAAGCAGTTATAACTAGAGTTAGAATTAGAAAAGCTTAAATAGTATAATAAATAAAAGAAGCTATATAGTTATATTATTATTTTAAGAAGTTGATTATATATTAAACAATAATAATAAATTATACTTTTGGTAGTATATATTCAGAATTATATTTATTTATAAGAATAATTTCTCTTTAATATATATTTTATAATTGCTTTCTTTTTCCCTTCCCTGAAACTGTACTTATAAATGCCTAATATATATATATTACATCTTTGTTCTCTTCTTTATATTCTTTTTTCTATTCATTATATATAACTTTTAATAGAAAATTATGAAAAATAGCATATACTTCAATCCAGTAAACTTCAAATTTGTGATCTTTATAATGATAGATATTTATATATAGACATGTTAAGCTTAAAAAATACTCCTTAAGAATGCTAATTATATGCTCTACTGCAGCTCATTGACTAGGTAATTAATAGTTAAACTGCTTGTTCTCCTGAATATCTGAGTAGAGCTTATAATATAAAATTATATATATTAATATTAATTTATATTGTGACAATCGACGCACAACTTGCCTGATTTTCAAGAACGTTCTGTGACCTTCTGGCGACGATTCCTGATCCCATCTATCATTGATTATCTCTCAGATCATCTCTAAGTCATCTTTTGTCAGATTGTCCAGCAATTTGCAATGATCAGATAATATTTTGTAGCAAAGTCTTTTAGTCTTTCAATTTGTATAAATACCCTCTCTATTTCTATCTAAATAAAATCAGTTTGCACAGAGTCTTGGAATATCTCAATATCAGTCATAGTAAAGCCTGAAGAGCACAGCACAAAGCTGTAGTAAGGATATGCAAAGGGAGATATCGCGTCCATAATTCTGAGCATTCTCACTTGGTATATACAAACGAACGAACGAATGACCAGTTATTAGTACATTTGTCACAATATATACTATCTCCTAAAAGATACTGATTACTATCAAAAAACTATTCTAACCTTTGAAAAAGTTTTATTAATTTAGATACTCTTAAATCATAAACTAAATCTGGAAATCTAGCAAAAAGATAGTTGATATAAAAAGATGAGTTTATAATAAGTTATATATTAATTATATATCATTTTTTTCTATTTCAATAAACTTCTCCTTAAATAGCTGGCTTGTGAAATAAAAATATATATGTTCTATTAATAAAACTAATACAATCTATAAAGTCTTAATAGCATTCTTTGATTGCTCATATCTATATCTTTCTTCACTATTAGGTTATTTAATAAAATATTAATAATATTTTCTAATTATTTTTATTATATATTATATAACTTTGTAAACAATTCCTTCAGCTATAGCAAATTTTGAAGCAATATCAGAAATTGCTATACTATTGCTAGAATGATTATATCAATATAGAGCAATAGCAAGTTGTTTTTATACTAGCATTTGATTCTAATATGATTTGTTCAAAAAAACTGAATCATCTTTAATAAGATTCAATATAGTCTAAAAACCTATTCAATCTATGTGAAATACATATCTAAATCTAATAGAGTCTAGCATTGGTAGAATTGTATTAAATTAGTAGATAGACTTTAGTATCTTTTGATAAGAATTTAGATATCTATTATTGCTTACAAAAGTATATAACTCCAACAGTTCTTCAAGTGAATCTGATTGTGAAGAAAATTCATATTCAGAACTAAAGTCAGAGGTGAAGTCAGAACTGCTAGAAGGACTGAAGTCAAAACTACTAGAAGGGCTAGAGTTAGAAGTGGAGCTTGTAGAGCTAGAAGAGTTAGAACTGGACTCTGAACTCTCTTCAAACAAAGCAGTGAGCTCCATTAATTGTTTTAAATTATCAAGCAATTGTTTACATTCAGAAAAGAAAGCATGGTAGTGTAGCAAGTCATATAATTGGATTTTTTAAAATTTCAAAAATTGGGGGTATTATAGTGAAACAGATTATTTCATATGTAGGCAAAAAATCTAATCAATAATCATAATTGAAATTAATCAAACCATGAAACCTCCCAATGTCTCAATCATGTAATGATAATGATTTAGCTTGTTATTTAATTAATTTGTTTTAAATCTTTTTAGAATTTATAAATACTCATCTTTTTTCTTTACAAATATATAATTATACAGTCAACCTAAATGCACCTTCCATAAGTGCACGCCCTCCATAAATGCATGCTGAGGCTCAGTCCCTATTGCTAAGTGCAGAAGAAATAACATGGTGGGATTTAGCTCGTGTGCCTAAAAGAAATGTATCCAAACACATCGAATATATAAAGAAGCCGTTCCCGAACAATTTAATGAAAACAAAGGACGTCATGATCTACAGCACGTGCAAGGCAGAATGTATTTCTCAAGCGCTGGGACGTCCTTTCTTCAAAGCCTCTTTAACCTATGTCTTCCACCGTCCACTCGTTGCCTCGCATCCTCCGCGTCACTGGTACGTTCTCTTATTCCTTTTCCCATGAATATCGAGCCGAAACACACGACCTCCTCACGCGCCACATACGACACTCATGCTAACCTCACCAGCACGCAAGGTTGTCGCCGCTCAGACGCGTCTCGCCACCACCCCATCGTCCCGCTACATGTCCTCGTCCTCCGACTCTGACACGCCCTTTCCGGGGCCGAACCCGACATCACCGCCGCGTCCTCTCTCCTCCGCTATACTTGCATCGCTACCCGCTCCGGATCCCAAACTTCCTACCCCTGGAACGAGTAGTCCCGCGCCGCAGACCCCGTTCTCGTTCACACCATCACAGAATGAGCTGGTGAGCGGGTTAAGTAAAAATACACAGCACCTCGAGCACCATTTTGACACGTACCGCCTTGTGAAGCTGCTCGAGAAGAAAGGATTCTCGCGGGAGCAGTCTGTTGACATCATGGGCGGGATCAAGCACATGCTGAGGGACCGGTAGGTGGGACGCGGATGGTTAGAGATATGATGAAAGCGGGAAACAAATATAATATTGTAACCAATGGTGCTCTCAACCTTCACTCCCCCGCCAGTGCCACTTCCCTCCGCCTGAACATGCTCTCGAAATCCGACCTTGAAAACGTTCGTACCCTTCATGGTTTCCCTTTTCTGCTTCCCTGCCATCGCCAACTCACCAATCTCCAATCTCTCTCTTCCCTCAGGAATCCTATCTCTTTCGTGCGGCCCTCTCCGAGCTCCGTACCGAGATCGCGATTCTGCATCGCAACGACATGACGCTGCTACAGTCAGAAATAGCAGCCATTACACGAGAGGTGGACGCGCTGAACCAGCGGCTACGTGAGGATGCGGCCACCATGAAGTCAGACATTCAGCTCGACATGAACAACCGCAAAGGAGAGGCACGGGAGGATCAAAAAAGGATCGACGTCAGGCTACAGGAAGCGAATAATCGATTTACCATCGTACTGGGGGACGTGAGGACGGATCTCGAGGCAGTGAGGTGGGAGACGATCTGGAAAGGGTTCTGTGAGTATTTATTTATTTATATTTTTTACAAAGCTCGACAGCAATTGTATGCGGATTGGTCAAAGGTTATAATAGTGTTGGGTGCCCGAAGGAAGCGATTCAATCGATTCACCTACCCACACTTAAATCTTCTACTTCCAGTCGGAGTCATTGTTGCCGGCTTTACGATCGCATCCATCGGATACCTGACCTCGCGCAAGCCGGCGATAGAGGAAGTCAAGAGTGTGGAAGAGATAGTAGCGATGGACTGATAACAGATATTGGGCTTGGGGCAGGTTTCTTTGGTTGGAATTTCGTGGAGGATGAAGGTGGGGTGAGTGGGCCGATATGTGCGTGACTAAGAAGGCGGGTTTGAGAGAATTAATTTGGTGTTGGGGAATGAGGACGCATGCATTGCAGGATAGAAAGGGTCACGATATATATATATATACAAAACCTCCGTTTTTCGTGTAATTTATAATGGAGATATTTAAGATATCATATTGGAAAATGGCAAACACTTCTAACGGCTTACATAGATCGATCCAATTCACCCTATAATAGACAATGCTTGGCACAAAATCCACGTCGTACCCAGAGCGTACATTAGCGTACCTAGGTACGCGATGTACGCAATGTACGCTGGCGATTGGAACCGTTGTTCGTGTTCCTGTATAGTCAGTGAGCAAGTGAAATTTTCCATTCCCGCTTCTTTGAATATAGATTTTGGTTTTGACCACTGTAGTTCACATTGAGTATACAAAGAGATTATTTTTGACAAATGAACCATTTCAGTTTCATCTCACTCATTTTCATTTCATTCTACACTCATTCTCATCTTCACTTCACTCATTTTGCTTTTTATCATTTGTATCTTACCTAATTTATTTCCTGACATTATTTTACAACATTAGTGATATGTAGATAGGAAGGAGGCGTTTTGAATCTCTGAATCGCAATTTTTAAGCGATCTCTGACCACAATATCTTGCAATTGACGTGTGACAGTATAACCAATGACTATGGTAAAGCCGTCTATACAAGGTGTAGGCCTTGTTTTTATTCTAGCATTTCTAGAATAATTATTTAGGTGGGGCCCTAGATTGCTAGAGCATTTAGAACGTTTCTCTCCTTGTATTTAATTGGAAAAGCCCTTAATTTAAGCTCATCCTTAATGCCTTGTATTTAACAGGATAAAAATTGCTGTCTAAGATGTCGCACAAGGCGTACAAGGAGATAGTCGTAAATGCGTTTAAAGTTGTTCGCATGCTTCTCTAATAGTTTCTAATTTGTTCTTTGGGGGACCATCCCATCTTTATTTTTCACACACACACACACACAAAAAAGAGTATCGGTCGGTCTAAAAAATCTCCCAAATCAGGAATTGTGTGCGACCCGTGGCTTAAAAGTATTCCACGTCCTTCCCTTTTTGGATGTTTATATCCGCATTCCTTGCTCTGAAATCCAAAGCAACCTCTCGGTTGAAGGGTAAAAGTGAGCGTGCCTTTTCGAGGCCCCTTACAGCGACGCGCCGTTGGCTGTACCTAGGATTCTCTTGGTGCCAAAAAAACACGTCGGTATTCTATGGGGAAAAAGGTAAATACTAAAAATATAAACAAAACATCTCGGCGCCCAGCTTGTGTTTTTT
>RBNK01002511.1:0-10826 GCA_003990785.1 Endogone sp. FLAS-F59071 | reverse complement strand
GGGGGGGAGGTGGTAATAGATAGGTTGAAGGTGGCTGCATGAACGCGGGTCGTCACTAATTCTCCGCGAGCTATCTTGAAGATTTATGGTAACTTGGCAACCACCTCACAATTCAATTCTGCCTTTGACTCCATTTCCAGCTTATCCTCTGAATTTATCGACTCTAAGGAAGCCAGCCGGGAACGGTTGGCAATCGCCAAGCGGGTGGTAATTGCGAAATGGCGAGTTCGGTGTTGACATCTATTGCGAAAGTGTTACTGGGTTGCTCGTTGCTGGAGTGGGGTTGCTGAGAAAGAGGTACAAGGATTTGATGTGCTCATGATTGAGGACTTCGTAGAACTTTTTGTGCGCAAAGGATCGTTATCATGTTCTGCTTAGACAATGTTATGTATAGTGACCGAGACGGAGAGGATGTGATTGTCAATGCTTGCGCTAGTTCATTTTCCTTCTTCATTTTTTTGTGGGGAAAAGAGCGGCAGGTCACTTACTAACGGAGAGGTTACTCTATTTAGCAAAAGCTCCACTTTTCTTCGCGCAACTCGGGAGCTTGGTTTTATACTTGCTACCGTATGCTTTTACGTTGCATGAATTGAGTGCTTGCTATTATGGACATAATTTCTCTCTCGCCAATTTTATTTTGTCATTTTGTATCAATTTACTTTCATCACGTGTCTTACGATGTACAACTGTTTATCTTTTTGTTTCGTCTTCCCGCCTTGAATTCCAACAGTTGCTGTCGCTTGAATTCTCTGAATGTTTCTCTTTTTGTGAATCCTTTGACAAATACGTTAACGAAGGTGGAAAGATTGGTTATTGGCTCTTTTGTACACTTAGCACGTTTCCTCTTCCAAGCGTTTTTACTCCTCTCCTTGGCTTGTTTGCAGTTTCTTATAAGCATCAACTCATTGCATATTGCACATATCATTAAAAAGAGTCGAAAGGCTGGACGGTTTGATCAATTCTTTACTCTCATTTCAATTTGCAACGAACGTTCCCTCTTCAAGTTTTTATTAACGCGACCAACTGGCCGGGCCCTGCTCAATGCTGTTACAGAAGTCGACCAAGTCCTATTCCAGGTGCACGCAGTACGGTGGTGAGAAAATGAATATTGGTGTTTCTCGTATTGCCAGATAGGGCGACTTCTCAAAAGCTCACCTTTAGTTGCGCAATAGCCTCAATATTCAGCCCGTCTGGTACTGCAGAAGTTTCATCTGCATCAGAGGGCGAGTTGAGACGTAATGAAGAAAGATCTTTATCCAGTCTAAATTTCCAAAGAGAAAAAAAAAATAAAAATAAAAAAAAATTAAATCTTCCGTTGTGTGATTAATGGCTCGAAATAGAGTATCGTTTACTCACTTGTGGAAAGCTGGCAAGTATTCTTCCTGGATTCCGCGCTCCATAGAGGCGATCTGAAGAGCCAGGTGAGATTCGATCTCTTCGAGAATGCTAATAGATTGCTGTAAAGTAAGCTGCCGGTTCCCCTGAGTGCCAGAGTGGTTTGGCATTTAGAGAGCGATCAGGACCAGTATTCATTGCGATTTTAGGGATATTTACTTCGACATGCTCTACATCGTCGATGATGGCGTCGAGGGAATCATCATGTGGCCTCACAGCGGAAGGAGTTGAGGAAGCGGAGACTTCGAGCTCGATGGCAATGTTTTTGCGAACAGCGCCACGGACCGCGGCCCTGTGTGCTTGGAACTCACGGTAGAGCTCTTTCACCTGCGGACTGTTCCGGAAGGCGGGCTGGAACAGCGAGGTAAAGTGTTTGAGGGGCACGTTGTCGCGCAGCTCGTTGCCGAGCAAGAACGAGGTTAGCAGGGCATCCTCCGAGGCCATGGCGTCAAGGTTTGGGCGTTGTCATCCCGGGTTGGAAGCCCTGATCCACGTGTCCACGTGAATTACAAATGTTGAACCCCACGTGATGGTTACACAGCACCAAAGTCGCTGCGTCGCTGTCGCTGTTGGCAAATCCCTTTTTTTGCCTTCAACTGGCATAATTATTTCAGGAGTCGTTATATTTGCCCTTCAACTGGCAATATACTAGTCGTTATGACTGATCCTAAAGAGACTCTCGCTTCTGAAAACCATGGCGCTGCTGATAGCGCCGAGTCCTTCTCGTACGGGAAAACTCCCGACGGTAAAGGTATGTTTCTCAGTTCGTTTTATCCCCACGTGTTAATGGAATCAGCTTCACATAACGCAAAGAAACGCATGAGCGTACAAAGTTTGATATATCCCTAATGCGGTTATGTTCTTCTCTAAACTGAAATCAATCTAAATATCTCCCTCCTTTTCATCTAGTCTTCCGCGTCCCCGAAACGTCTGATATGGTCTCTTCCCTCTTTGATCCATGGACCGCAAAGTCTTTTTTCGACCTCCTCACCCTGGGAATGATGGCACTGCAAATCACCCTGTTCTTCGTGCTTCCCGTCCACGTCAAGCGTGGACTATTTCTCGTGATTTTCCTGGTGTGGCGTTCCTCCTATAACATAGGATTAGGCTATTTGCTCAAATGGCAAAGCGAGAAAAGGGGTTTGATTATGTGGGCGAAGAGGAAAGGTTGGTTTGATGAAAAGAGGAATCCCAGAGTGTACCGGTGGTTAAGGAGAGAATTGAGCGTGAAGATGGGGCCAGATTATCATTACGAGGTATGCAGATTGCTTGGGCTTCTAACTGATCCCAAGGGGAATTGAATGTGATAGTGGGCGCTCAGAGAGGGTGATCACCTTATGTGGGCTGGATTGATACCTCAATTGGGGACGGCTGGTCGATCAGTATGCGATACCTGCCATCGTATTCTCATTAGCCAAGTGCAATGTATATTCATATTATAGACCGCCCCAATCGAATTCAACACCTGGCTCCTCTTCCGTCAGCTCGTGGACCTTATCCTTATGAACGACTTTACAACCTACTTTTGCTTTGCGCTCTCGTGGATCAACACCGCACCGCAATCGGCCTTTCTGCTCGCTGACGTGCTGAGGTGGTTCGGCGGAGTCGTGCTTGTGCTGTTTAATATCTGGGTGAAGCTTGACGCACACCGTGTCGTAAAGGACTTTGCTTGGTGTAAGTATTGAGAGGAATGACGAATAGTTGGCTCCGTGTATGGGGATATCTGAAGCAACATATGATTGGCTTACAGACCAGTTGGTTTTAATTGTGATTTTCGATTGTGCTTTAACACAAATCTTACCACTAATCTTACAGATTGGGGAGATTTCTTCTTCCTGATCGAGCAATCCCTCACCTTTGATGGCGTTTTTGAGATGGCTCCTCATCCCATGTATAGCGTTGGTTACGCCGGTTACTATGGCGTCTCGCTAATCTGCGCGTCGTATACCGTTCTATTTATTAGTTTGTTTGCACACGCAGCTCAATTTGCTTTTCTAACAATTGTGGAGACACCCCGTGAGTATTGGTTCAATGCTTGAATATCTGAACCACGCGTGACTGGTAATGTCCCTTACATTTATCTTTCACTTACAGATATAGAAAAAACGTACAACCCACCGCCCGCGATTCCTCGTCGCAATTCAACTACTGCACAAAATATCCCAAGTTCCCCGAGCACCCCAACCTCCACAACCTCCTCCTCTTCATCGGAGTTCCAGCCACCAGCCTTTTTTCCCGATCGCGCTTTGCACAACTCCTATTTTCGGCGTGACCTAATCGTCTTCAAGAATTTTGACCCCTTCCGCGCGAACCACCTATACTTGCTCTTGATCATAGGCTACGCCTCTTTCGTGCCCTTCGTGCTTGGCAACGAGGTCATCGTGCGTCGGTTTGTTGTACTACAAGCACTGGCGTGGCGCGTGTTTCATACGTACGGGCTCGGCGCCATACTATGGGGACAAAGCAGGAATAAATTTTGGACAAGGCATTTCGTCAAGTGGGGGGGAAGTGCCAAGGACGCATTCGGGAGCTGGAAAAGGTGTGTGTTTAGTCAGTTTTGTTGTCTTATTGGGAATTTAAACCTACACATCGCTGACCATGTTTTCATCGCGGAACAGCATCTATAATACGTCCTTGTGCATGACGTACACGACGTTCTTCATCGCCTGTTGGAAAATGTACTCCCTACCCGCGGATTGGACGTACGGAACCACGCTGTTGAGACATACATTGGGCATGGTAAACATTGCGTATAGTCATTATTGAAGTCGTCTCGATGATTACTAAAGCGTTTGTTTTCACTAATATCATATCATTCTTTTTCCTGGCGCTCATACTTGGACGATACTAGCTCTTTATTGCACTCCATATCTGGACTTCAGCCTCGATATATGAAGTGCTAAGAGATTTTGGATGGTATTCTTCTTTTCGTGACGGTTTTGGTAATAGGTTATCCGATCGAACCGTACTCGCTGACTAATATGATCTATGATGGTTTTTCATTCTCGTATTCGTATCATGCATTTTTAGGTTTTATGGTGACTTTTTCATCGACGAATATCCTCCCTCACTGTTGTATACTGGCATTTACAGGTGAGTACCAACAGGAATATCAAAGATCCTGTGATTTATGTACTTCTTTGTTGACTCCCTTGCCATCACCAAACATATCACAGATTTCTTAACAACCCGGAAAAGATAATGGGCCATGCTGCCTTTTGGGGCATGACGCTCATTGCCAACAGCTGGGTCATATTTGCCCTAGCGTTATTCTCGCAGGTGTCCAACTTCCTGTTCCTAAACTATGTCGAAAGGTGAGCGGCGGTTTCAAAGGTGGATGCGAGAGAGTAAGCGTATACTGCATGCATTGCACAATAGACAGTAAATATGACAACTAATCCTTTGCTTTCCCAATCTTCATTTCTAAATCACCTTTTCCTGCCTGCTCCTACTGCAAAAAGTCCGCATATGCGCACCCTCTACGGGGACCAGATCCGCAAGGAAGCTGGTCTGACCAAGACGCTCAAGACATCGATCGCGACGGCCCGCAAGACGGCGCTACCCGACATGCAGCGTATGATCGGCGATAACCTGGAGTTGCAGGCCTATCTGAAGAGGACGCGGACCGTCGAGCGCGTCGTCAAAGAAACAGTCGAGAAAGTTGAGAAGGTGATGGAGGAGACGGCGGAAGCTATGGGCGGGTTCGTCGAGGCAGGTGTGTAAAATCGTGATTTTTTTTGTGTCGAGAATTAATTGTTTAATTTTCTTCAAATAAGCTTTCTTTAAATAAGTTGTGATATTGGAATATGTTTGTAGCGCGCCCAAAATTGCAGGAGATGATGCAGGAGATGATGCAGGAGACGCGCACACTCCTCGAGGTCTCGAGCGCCAAGCTCATGCTCCCGCGTATGGCCGACCATATCCACGACCTGGACCCATCGCAGTACTCGCTCAGCATCATCCCTCCCGCCAACCGCCGGAGCCCATCCTCCGAGGAGCTCATCTTCAAGTTCGGTGAGCTCATTACGGTCCGGTGGACCGCTCCGCCGAACCATTCGCGCCGCGACTGGATCGGCGTGTACGCCGTGGGCACGAACGCCAACCCGCTACTCACGGGAACCAGTTCGAAGGGGAAGTGGCAGTGGGTGTGTAGACAGGAAGACGAGGAAGAAGAGAGGGACGAGAGTGATGATGAGGGAACGATGAAGGAATCGGAGGTCAGAGAGATGTTGGTCGAGACGGAGGGGAAAATTACGTTCAGGAAGGAGACACTACCCTGGGAGGTGGGAACCTACGAACTCAGGTACCATCATGATGGAAAGCACTATGTAATGGCGACGAGCGCGGCATTTAGTATCGTGGGTATGTATAACTGGGCTCGTAATGTTGTAAATAACACCCCGAGCTTTCTCGCGCTCACGCCTCATCTTGACGATCAGTCGAACCCTGCCCCAAACCGGATGATCTCGATACTATCCGGTCCACGCTACTTGACCTCGTGCGCACCTGCCTGGACCATGATCCAGACCTCGTCCCACGATCCACGGACGAGGAGTTTGTGATGTTGCGTGAAGCACATGCCCGAAGGATCGTATATGGGATCAAGCTTATTTATAGGATTGATTTCGCGTGGGAGGTCGTCGAGGTCGATATGAGTGTGGATAAGCTGGCCATGAGGGTGGGTTTAACAAACTTTTTTTTTTCTTTGGTTTTCGTTGGTTGAATTACTGGCTATGTATTGCAATGTCTTCTATTGTTCAATTCATGATGCCGCGTGCCTTAACGACCTCTCTCACATTGCTCATCTAACTAGATCCACGACGCCCAACGTGTTCTCGCGCCCTTCTCTCAGAACCGACTGTCTGCCCTGTCGTCATCGCAGACCGGCCATTAGTTGACACCGCCACTGGCTGGCTCAAAAAGAAAAAAAAAATTCTTTGTAGATACGTTACAAAGAAAAAAAAAAAATAAAAAAATTCCACTATGGATAGTATCGCTTTAAAAGTCAAGGACAACGACCTCCAAAAAGAATTTTGTGTTCTTCTATATTATAGATGCCTGGTAAATAGATGGGAGCTTAGAACTTGAACACTTGATCTTCCAGCTTGCTGACACTTCGGGGTTTCTCGAAGCCGAGCTCAGTCGTATACTAAATTAAAGGATGAAAAGTTAGTATACAGCAGATTTACTTGGAGCTCCAGTCCGTAACTTCACTCAAGAAACCAGGTGAAAGTGGCCCTAGGAAGGACACAAGTAAAATCATTGCCCATACCTTGGTCATGGCATTGATCATGGGTGGCGGCCCGCACAGCAAGATCTTGACGTCGTCGGCGGGCTTGGGGCAGTGCTCGTCAATAATTTCCTTGGTGACGAACCCGACGCTGCCGGTCCAGCCCACAGGCGGAGAATTGAGCACGTAATGCAGCTTGAATTGAGGGTGCTTCGCGGCCAGCTCGTCGAGCTCCCGGCGCAGCAGGATGTCATCTTCCGCCACATTAGCGAAGACGAGACTCAGTTGTGTGCGATCACCGGGATTCTTGAGGACCGCGCGGATGATCTAAGTGGAGAGTGGGGAAGGGAGAAAGTAAGCGGGTTGGTGCTATCGCTGTGTCAATTCGAAATCTCGGCACTTGCCTGCAGCATGGGGGTGATGCCGGTACCGCCAGCGAGCATGCCGATGGCACGGGCCATATTGGGTGTGTATACGAAAGCGCCCTTGGGCCCGCGGACGTCGATCTTGTCGCCAATCTGAAGCTCACCGATGTACTTGGAGATGTTACCTGCGGCGTAGGACTAAAATATATATCGATTAGAATCCTAGGCAAATTGTGTCTGTCGCAAAATGGAAGAGGTCCATGCTGGGATTTCACCTTGATCATCAGGTCAAAGTGTCCCAGATCGTCATCGGAGCTAGTCGGAGTATAGCTACGCATAATCTGCTTGCCGTTGATCTCAGCCATGATGGAAATGTGTTGGCCGATGGGGAGACCGAGGACATCATCCTTCTTGGGCAGGGCGAAGCGATAACTAGGAGACGGGGAGAGAGATTGGATGATGCATGAATGGCGAGGATTGAGGTTTAGGTCACATATATGCCACTGCAGTCATTTCGAGAAGTATACGTACATGGCAGTGTTGGGGCTTACGACAATTTTCTCGATCAATTCAAATTTTTTGAAGTTTTTGGGGTCGAGAACAGCCTCTAAGTTGGGGGGGAGGGAGAGGAAGGAGACAAGGAATTGTTAGTATCATTGGGTCGACCAAGCCAAGGGGGAATCAACAAGGCTCAAACGTACTCTTCTTCAAGTTCTGGACAAGAAAGAAAGAAGCGATAGCGATGACACCTGCAGTGACGGCGTAGGGGATGTAGGAATCCATGATTAGCTGGGTTTAGAACAGTGGTTGGGGCAAAGAACGAATTTATGGACGGCCCTCTCACGTGATTAGCTCTCACATGACATATCCGCTTTTATCGCTTTGCATTCCTTCGCCGTCCGACCACACGACCACAACCCGCAACATGGGCTCGGCGCTATCTCACCAGCAATACTTCCCTGCTTCGCCCAACTATCATACCCAGGGCCCTCCTCCAACACAGGACTCTTCTCCAACATTACAACCGCTACCCGTTAGCCAACATGGTCTGTACTTTGGCCCCCATGTCACCGTTCATCCCGAAAACTTTAGCAAGGACTCCCTTTGCCCGACCGAGGGCGTGAGTTCAGAGATGCTTACCAGATGGGCTAAGGATAGTCGTAGTCAGGTATTAGAGCCTCCATTAACTGCAGTCACCGCTGAGCGTTGCTCTCATTCCTCTTACGCCTGATACATTAAAGCTCACAGACTCGGCTAAGCACACGTCGAGCACGACCCTCCAGGCTCTCGTAAACCTCCGCAAAAATACGTTCCGCATTGTGAAGGATGAGCCGTTAGCAGAAGGAGAGCCCAAGAACCCCAAGACCGCCTACCATCTCGAATTCACTTTTGATGCTCTGGTGCCTTGTAGGATAAGAGTGAATTGGGTTACCAAGGAGACCGTCGTTGAGGGCAGCGGGCATGTCATGTGAGTTTACTGCCTCTCTCTGATACATTTGGAAATTATATGCATACAACATTTAGGGATTCAAAGCACGACCCTCAGGTTTTTCACTGCCATCCTAATTCCTCATAACGCCACGCAGCTACGAATCCAAACATTCCCCCTCCCCTATCTCTACCCCCAAGTCTCTCAGTTTTCCCCGCAAGTTCAATCAGTATTTCCGCGTGGCCTTTGACCCCTCCCAATATTCGCCAGAAGATCTGGCCACCTACCACAAGCCGTTGGAGCCGCCCGCTGCCGCTGCCAAGGGTAATCCGGGGTCGGAGGTTGGCTGGTGCGACCGGAAGGAGGCGAACGCTTACTATCCTCTCATTGTCGTGATTGAGGCTTGTCCGCAAGAAGGTCCGACAGCGGGCGGCGGTGCTACTGATCCCCCGTGCGCGCAGTCACAGGCGACGTTTGTTACGTTCAGCGGCGTGGCAGAAGGGATATACGTGCCCAAAGTGTTGAAACAGACATTGAACGTATGTTAAAGTTCACTCCGCGCTCGCTCTGTTGCTACAGCTTCTCATAACTCGTTTCAAACCCATATATCACATTACAGGTCAACAATCTCACCTTTGTCCTTCAAGATATCTACGGCTTCCCTGATCGCAAACCTTCTACTCCTAAGCGGCTTTCTACGGCTTCCACGGCCAGCTCTGCCCCGAAAAAACTGCGTCCCCCCTCGATGTCCTCACAATTCCAGGAGGCCGCTGACGCCTCACTCGTGTCGCGCGAGTGTGTTATCTGCATTAGTGATCCCAAGAGTGTTGCCGTGCTGCCGTGTCGACATCTGTGTCTGTGCCGTGATTGCGCGGAGACCCTCCGTGCGAGGAACAATAAGTGTCCTATTTGCAGGAGCCCGTTTAGGGCTATGGTTTACGTAGAGTTGGAGGATGGAGGGGAGAATGAGGGAGATGAGGATGATGCGGAGAGAGAGAAGCGGGTGCCGCAAAACGCTAAGGCGGCAAGGCTTGATTAATTACGGGTGCGCGAGTGAATAGAAGAGTGGATGACGGCTCAGATGGTGCAGCCTATTTATTGTTACACGGATAGTGTAATGAACTTGCCCTGACCATTCATGAGGGATACAAACTTCTATTTGTATTTTATTTTATTTTCCCTGTAATTCATGTGACCCCCTGGTTCAGCGTAGGATTAGGGCGTGTAATATATTCTTGAACTCGAAATTCTGCTGCTCCTTGCAACGGTTAAAATAGCAGATCGCCATCTCGTTATGCGAGCAGCTTACTTTTTCTCTCTCTTTGTATTCTTTTTTGTTTTCTCGAGAAAAATGCATGGCAAGTTAATATAATTATGTGAAACGAAAATTGATTACAAGTATTATTATAGACTTCATCGCTAATTTTAATAACAAGTCAAATAACACAATCATCTGTAACCTCTATTCACAAAGCTATCAGTAGTTTTTTTATTTTTTTTTATTTTTTTTATTTTTTTTAAAGAATAACAAGGGACTGTATTAGTCATCCGCGAGAAAGTGTTAGGATCGGACTGCGACGTCGCTGAACAATCTAGTATTTCTCTATAAAAACAAAGGCAAATATGACGATGCCGAGCCGTTGTGTCAACGAGCGCTGGCCGTCATCGGGATCGAAGCATCCGAACAGCGTGATATTCCGGGCAGCGTCTATATAAATCAAGGCAAGTATGACGAGAGGCCATGTTATTGCTCTGCGATTCTGCAAGACGGCTAGGGTCAAATCACTAGGACACAGCAAGAATGATGAACAACGCAGCGGAGTCTATTAAGAATTAGGGTAGTTGAGTCGCTGTATTAGCAAGCGCTGGCCGTCTATGAAAGCATTGGGGTTTGAGATTGTGTCGTTGCTTTGCTTTACTTTATTAAATACCGCATAGTGGAAAAAATAGACCAGGAATAAATATTTGTAGCATTGCATTAGCAAAGAGGTAGGTATTTTCACACACACACACACACAAAAAAAAAAAAAAAAAAAAAAAAAAAAAAAAAAAAAAAATGTAACTCAGCTATATAGCAATACAGAAAATCTTGTCCAACGATTCCCACAACACTGGTCCAACATTGTTATATTGCATCCCACCGAGGCATCGTCAAATGTTATATTCTCACGACCCCCCTCCTCCGCCTACAAAATTTTAACAGCTTACAATCCCTGATCTCTATCTCACTACCGTACATGCACATTACCAGCTGTGCCATGTGAAAAAGGGAATTTCTTTTTCTGTTCAGCAACGTGCAAATAAATACACGGGCGCCAAGTCTGCGGGTCTTAACGTGCCTTGCATGAATTACATGAAATAACAGGCGAATTTGAGCACCAGTCTGCTCGGTGAAAAAAATTCTCTC
>RBNK01002510.1:0-10830 GCA_003990785.1 Endogone sp. FLAS-F59071 | reverse complement strand
GAAAAAACGAAAAAAAATAAAAAAACAAAGATCTATTTGTTTTTTAAAGAGGGCAATCATTCCCGTCAAAATTCTCCATATGGGTAATTATTATTATTATTTTTTAATTTTAATCTCACAAAAAAAAAAAAAAAAAAAAAAAAAAAAAAAAAAAAAAAAAAAAAAAAAAAAAAAAAAAAAACCGGAAAAATTTTTTTTTTTTTTTAAAAAAAAAAAAAAAAAGGGAAGTAGAAAATTAATATATTACCCACTACACCAGTTATGTATCGATATCCTATGATATCTGATAAAAAAAATTGGTCTGCCTTCACTCATATGTAACTCTAAGCTTTTGCACAATTATAGTGCCAGTATCGCCCAGTCATGCGACTCATGCACATTCACAAGTCAGGATCGCTGCGACCCAAATCCGGGTCGTGCGACCCGAATTAGATGGGGCAATCAATGCCGACCTCCGACCTCCAAGCCGCCGTCCGAACTCTGAACTAGTATAAAAGACCACAAGAAACGAAGATTCCACTAACACAACATTTTGAATATGAACCCCTTCATCCTATTCCCTGACCCTACTGCTACCATCACCAAAAATTCGGCTACGGCAAAAACTGACTCCAAGAGACGACGATGTGACAATTGCGACAAGAGAAGAAAGGGATGCGACAAGGGCGTTCCCTGTTCCGGATGTCGGCATTTGAAGATCGAGTGCATTTACTCCCAGGGCGTGAACAAACCGGCATCAAACACGACGGGAGATAGATCCGCAAAACGACAGAAACTGTGTGCAATGAGCCAAGGTACATGTTCGTCGTAGTTGTTTATGTATGAATTAAAGATAACAGTAAACACCGGAAATTGATGCTCCCTTACTCTCCCATTCTGAAAAAAAAAAAAAAAAAAAAAAAAAAAAAAACCCAATTCTAGGATCCAGTAATAATCTAGAATCCAGTAATAATCTAGAACATGAGTTCGACATTGTCTGTGGTTGGACGTTGCAACAGTGGGCTGCACTCTTTAGTCGCGTCTCGGTGATAAAGGAACTTATGTCGGCGGGCAAGGATTACGCCATAAAGTTCCCCCAAAATAGCAGCAAAACACCTCTACACTGGGCCGCGCAAAATGGGCTTGTTGCGGTCGCGAGATTGCTTCTGCTCGAGTTTCAGCTAGATGCAACGGCCCAAGACTTTTCCGGGTCGACACCGCTGCAGCTTGCACAGGAAAGCGGACACGCGGAAGTGGCGAAGCTGCTCACACAGTTTGGTGCTTGCATCAATAGCAAAAGCTCGAATGGGAATACGTCGCTGCATATGGCCGCTAATAGTGGATACATCGAGACTACAAGGCTACCCTTACAGGAATTTGACGCCACGACCGCCGAGCAGATGAAAATTATCACGTACGAGCCCCCCAACGAATTTGGCCTTGCGGGCTTCAACGATGTTCTCCGAGCCACTGTACCAACGAGACCTAGCGATCAGCGAGAAGCTATTGGGGTCAGAGCACCCAGACACCAGGGCGACACTAGATAATCTAGCCAAGCTTTATGATAGTCAGGGCAAATACGACGAGGCCGAGTCGCTGTACTTCACCGGCTCTGACAATCAGCGAGAAGTGAGATTAAGCTCCCAGATACTGCAACACTTCACCGAACAATATAGTCAGCGTTTATAGTTAGCAGGGCAAATGCAATGATATAAACACCTTTCACCAATGATTTTGGTAACTTTATGATCAAACCAATATTATCATTCTTCTCTTTAAAAAAAGAAAGAGAATTATTAGACTTGTATTATTATCGAGCGACTTGCGCTTGTATTTATTTCTTCTTTTTACTGGTTTATATAGTTTTATAATTAATTATATATAACTATCTCCGGTATTTCAATAAAATTCGTAATATGTAATTAAATTATTGTTTAACAGAGTATGACGTGCTTCAAACAGTTTAGCATTTTTTTTAACAGTATTAAATAAATAACTCTGGAGACTTATATTCCATACTTTTTTTATTTAAAATCTTGTATCACAAAACCGAAATGGCATACATGGCATACATCGCATACATTATACCTGGGGTGTGCGACAGTATGTAGTATGTGACGCGAGTCTCGTCTTCGCCTTTCACCACCCTACTTTTACATCTCACCTCCTACCCATATCCTTCGATATAATCATAGCTTTCGGCACGCACTCGCAATTATGTAGATCATTCTGTATTATGTTACAACAAATTAAGCTTGTATGGGATGGGGGGGGGGTTGGGAGAAGTCCGCCGGCCGCGTGCCGTGGTCTCGCCCCAAAATAAATATGTGGAAAACGTTTTCAGGAAGCGAGACCGTAATATTTAAACATTGGAGGTAGTTCACGTGATGGGGCAAGGTATAAAGGCGCATGTGCCGCACAAATGGAGAGTAAAGGGCATGGCAATCATGTGGATAAAATCATAGGCCAAGCTTGGAGGATCGGATGTATGTTAAAAGGCAGGCAGGGACGAAGAGGACCGGAAAATGAGAATGGCAAGTTGTAGTCTAGTCCGTGCTAACGTAAATTGGCTAGGTGTACACACTCTAGACGCCAGCGCCTCATTTCTAATGCAAACGCGAGGCCCCCTTTATATCCTTTATACCCTTTACACGTGAATCATCACCTCTAGTTGGCGCACTGCCTTGTCCAGGCCCGTTTTTATACAAGAATACCCAACAGCTCGCACAAAAATTCAAAAGTCTCATGTCCCGGATGGTGAGGTGGGCACACCGGAAGTTGGCGAGAACCGAACGCAAATTTTAAGATAGTGGGAGCTGAGACCAAGGAGCTCAGGGTTGACGAATTGAGGTTTGTTCATGTATGACGTCACATGGCCATAGGTCCTCTCTCCTTTTCATGAATTAGTTAAAAGATGCCACATTTTTCTCTCCCTTTCGTCTCTTTCCCTACAGCAGAACCCAGCCATTAGGTTGAAACCACCACATATGAGTCAATCAAACGCGGACCGCGGAAGAAACGACTACACGGCGGAAGAAGGTTAGATGTCATGAAAGGTTGTCATTTGTGTGATCGCTGGCTGATTACTGAGAGCGCTTGACCTTTCTTGCTTCCCGCCCAGACAATATCATCCTCACCTTTGTGGCGGAGTACATGACTGGCTACAATCGTCCCACGCTAGTCGGGGCGTTTCGCGAGATCGCTGACCGTAAGCTCGTGCCACGGTCCTGGATGAGCATCAAGAGACGCTGGTTGGACATAAAGTGGAGGTATAACGGGCCCGGCACACGTGCCACGAGGCAGTAAGGGATGAGCAAAGGTCCGTTTGCTGTTGAAGCGCGCCAGTGGATCTTAGGGCTATGTTGAAGAAAGGAATGTCCACTAGGTAGTATATTGTTATACTGTGGCCACCATAAACTTTGTGATCGTCACCTTTGTGGCCTTGAAATAGACATTTATAAAAGAAGATCCTAAACACCAAGCATTTGCCAATAGGAATGATTTCATAAATTATCCTTTGTACAAATTTTATTTTATTAAAGAAAAAAGAAACCCCCAAGCTTCTCACCTTTTCACTAAAAAGCGTCAGAAGGGGGCACTATGCGATTGATGCTTCTAGAAATATGACATCTTTTCTTTTATTTCGCACAGACGTGATAAAGTGAGGTCCGTACTTAAATTTTTTTACTTCGATTTTTCGTGCGCGTGCAGTTTGTTCGTTTATTCGTTGCGCGATATGTTCGCGGCTTTTACTCGTTTAATCGTTGCGCGACCCGTTCGCAGCTTTATTTATTGAAACCCAAGACTCTCAAAGAAAATCCTCACTCTGCGTAACCTTGCTGCTCAGCTGCAAGCCGTAATTCGGGATTTACTATGACATATTGTTCGGCCTTTTCTTTACGCTTTTGAGTCTGTTGTTTATCAAATAATAGGCTATTTATACTGAACGAAACACAGCTTTTACAATGGTTTGGCCGAGTCTCCGCTATAAAAAAAATAATTGATGGTCTCGGAGATGTTTCAGGCTAATAAATAAAATAATGAGGGTCGCAGAATTGTTCTGCAGCCATATCTTGAATTAGAACCATGCATAATTCGAGCTGACGCCACAATATCACAAAAGTGAAAACTCTAAAATTTGCACAAAGGGCACAGAAGAAATGACACTGTATATAAGCCGAAACTCCAAACCATGTTTTTGAATATCTAATATTTGCAATGTTATTATCCTAGGTCAAATTTTTTTTTTTTTTTTTTTTTACACTGAACTCTGCACTAGAACAAATATAGCATCCCTTGAAGAGCATCGCTTCGCGCTCTCAAGTGTAGTGCTGCCTCCGCTTGACCTCGATTTTGAGGGTCGAAACGAACAACTGGTTATAACCAAGATGTTATCTCCGAGAATAGCGTCGAGCGAAATGGTGGAAGGAAAGGAATAAATAAAGGGAAACTTTTCAACACCTAGAATTATCGAGCGTTGAAGTTCAGAGCTTGCTATGGATATTTTGAATTTATAGAGTGACTGAATGACTTCCCTATTGGAATTAACAAAGACATTGGAGAGTGTTATTCAATATTTACCCTTACGCGAACATTAGCACAAGATCCTCATTCTTGAGCGTTTTTTTTTTTTTTTTTTTTTTTTTCCTTTTTTATATTTTTTTTTTTTTTTTTTTTGTCCCTTGCTACGATCTTTTTTTGTCTTGATAATACTTACTGGTAGCTTCTTGGGCGTGGACATCTATCTTTTAATCATATTCATCGTACCTCTGAAGTTTTTACTTTAGCTCAAAGTCCACCACCCTCGTCGTTGGCTTTTGTAACCTTCATTTTCCTGTCTCAGTTACATTTTCGCAGGCACGATCGGCGGCATCGCGGGCAACTTCTTTTGGATCCTCCTTCTTTGGCCATTTATTTTCATTCTCACTCTACCTACATGCCTTTGGACTATTGCAGATATACCATAACCTCCCGTTTATTGCCGCAAAGAAGGCGTAGTTTTCACCCGAGCAAAATAAAGAACGACAAGATCAACAAGCTCAGGATGGCTGGGATCGAAACATATGATGCCGAAAATTGAAACGGTGTGAATGAAGAGTAAGCTAAAATTATCTCCTGACGCTTTAATGGTTGTATCTTGGCATCGATGACCATTTCGACTGGGCTGTCCCCGCAATGCGAGTACAGGTTTATTGTAATCTTGTGTCTAATAGAATCAATTATCCGCATATGACTCATCACCTCAACGGTGTTGGATCCAGTCATAGAAAGCAACAAAAGACACGGAAATGATCGGCCATATATCTCCGTTGGCAGTTTTTTTTTTTTTTTTTTTTTTATAAGCCTAGTCTAGTTATCAAATATCACACGAGGAGTATATTAGGATAATAATTTATGTGAAAATAGCAACAGCACGGTAAAAATTGCATGGTGATCTTTTTTAGTACTATACCAAAACTAAACTCCGCCTCCCGTTTTAAAATCATCCTTTCGGGTCAGTATTGCAGAGCCAATAAAATTCCCTGGCTTGGCCTCCAGGGCACGTGCAGACGCTGACATTTGAATATATAATATGCGTTTCTAGAAGTAAGCATCGCACGACATCAAAACCTTCTGTATTTACACCATGAAAGCCTTCCTCTCCCTTGCTGTCCTCTCAGTTATGGCTGCCAAGCTCACGGCCGCCTCTCCGACATATGTCTGGAACGCTGATCAAAAAAGCTACTATTACTTTGGCACAGGGCCTTTCACTGGAGTCCAGATTCGCAATGGGTAAGCATAATCATAAACTCACTTCACAAATCGGACTATATCCATTGACTCACAACGACCGACAATACTCGTTCATGCAGCTCTTCCGAAAAAGACCTTTGCCTAATCAGCAGCGGCATGGCCTCGTTTATTCCGTGGACCGATAACCTCGATGCGCCAAACCATCTTATCTACGCTACTGACTGCGCTTTATTGACCGAAGAAGGTCATTGGTTTTTGAGTTCGTTCAATGAAGATAATGAGGAATGCCATGGTGCCAATCCCGGCCATGCTTGCGTTTGGCTGTCTGTAAGTTTCATTTCACGGCCCAATACTTCTTCATTATCCTCCTTATCAAATGCCTTTCTTGCATATCTATAAAGGAGGTTTGAATTGGATCATTCTAATACATTTATTCATAATCAATTCCTAACCATTCAGATTGATGACCAGATGGCCTGCCCGTCCACGTGCCCTCACGATAACCCCAAAACCTATGGTGATGGTAACCCGAAATATTGCCATTGCGACGCGCCGGGAGTGTATACGCATCGCGGATGCTGCACCGGCCGTACAGTCTATAATCCAGCGAAGAGCCTCCTCACCCAGGAGACTTTTAAGAACAAAACAAATCCCTACGAGTACTGGCTTCCGTACCGCGTTTCCGGTACCTCGGACAAGTACTATTTCAAAAACGCCAAGGCGGGCACCTGCATTACCATTACAGATAAGATTTCTCCGGATTATGCGAGTAAAAATCTCCACATAGTTGAGCTCCAAACCTGTGATCCTTCAAACTATAACCAGTACTGGACTTGGTTCAACTATTAATTGGTAATCAATGAATTTGTACTATTTAATCTAAACACACGCACAAAACACACTACAGTCTTTGTGACTAGAATTAGTCTTTAGTTTTTTCTTTGTTTGTTTTCACGTGTGAGCATATAAAGCAATGAATGCAAATGAACTTTCAGCTTGCCTTGTTTGTTTGCCTTTTCTTATTTGTCGACATTAATCCTTTATTGCAAAGGCCTATGAAATATGTGTGTGTTCTTTGTTATGGAGAATCACTCACGACTTTTTTATTTTATTTTATTTTTTAATTATTTATTTATTTATTTTATTTTATTTATTTTATTTATTTTATTTATTTTATTTATTTTATTTATTTTATTTATTTTATTTATTTTATTTATTTTATTTATTTTATTTATTTTACTTATTTTATTTATTTTATTTATTTTATTTATTTTATTTATTTTATTTATTTTATTTATTTTTGGCAATTGGGCAGCGAGAATATGTACCCTCTCCTCTTCCCCACCCCTTCTGAAAATAGAACAAAAGCAAAACAAAGCGACATCTCAACCAATCCACCCGGTAATTCGAGTGCGTCGGTGAATTATATCGGAAGGAGGGGTTCGATCATTTCTGTTGGAAATTGTACATGTAAGACAGGCTTTTTTTTTTCTTTTCTTTTTTTGGTTAATCATGCCATCCAGACTGTAACCCAAAGCTTGCAATTCTACACACAGATTATATCATGAGAATGATCATGAGAATGATCATGATATATATCGCAGACTAGGCATTAATGTATTATTATTATTATTATTATTTTGTCTTTGCATCGCAAGCGTTCCAGGGATATGAAACAAGTGCTCAGGACGAGGTGACAGTGCATGAGATTATTGCAAAAGATTTGGAGCTCACTCACTATTTGAGCCCGACTCTATAGATAGGCCCCCAATAGCATCCGGAACGAAACATGGAGGCAAGTTTTCCGAATTAACATAAGTACATAATGTTGCAATAGCGTTCATGTGTACGTTTCAATTGCCGATGAATTTGATAGCACACTCTCGGATTTTATTAATTCATCTGCCATGTCACTCAAAATACTACAAGCAGAGCTTAAAGCCCGAGCCTCTTGGGTCTCGTTTCGTACGAGGTGACCATTTTAGATTTTACAATTCAAACGAAAGAAAGGTCTTTTTTTCTGTTCTTTTTTTTTTCTTCAACCGCAACGCACTCTTCGACCACAACGTGCTCTTTTTTTCTGCAACGCGCTCATTTTACACAAGTCTTTTTTTTTTTCTGCAACACGCTCGCTCTACACAAGCTTCAACCACAATGCACTCTTCAACCGCAACCCCCCCCCCCCTTTTTTTTTTTCCCACGCACAAGCTTGCCCTTAACCCACATAAGCTTGCCATTAACCTGGGTTCGCCACAGTGCGTATTCCCTTCTCTTGTGATTTGCCGGGCCAGCAATTTATCTCGGATTAGCATTGTATGTTTACTATTTACGAGTATGCAATTAATTATAGAATTGAATTTCGTTCAATAATCGGATAACTCCGGATGGGCTAGTAGGGTTGTCTCATGTGACATCCATTTGACCCTTGTGTCACGCATCGGGCAAATCAAACGAAATGACGCAGTATCCGCAGCAAATGACCGACGCAGCTATAAAAGACCTGCTTGGACACACCGTCAGTTCCTTTGACTCCCAGAAATGCTCAGCCACACTTCCCGACCAACGCCGTCACACGCTGACACCTCCGCACAGAACACCCGCTCTACGGACGTGCCCTTTGAGTTTCTGTGCCGCCTGCTGCGCGATCTCGAGATTGCGAGGCAGTGCACCACCAAGGCCAATCGATACAAAAAAACTGACTTGGCTTTCACACGATGGCTTGAAATTGTCCGGCGACATAGCGCCGACCGAATCAAAGCCGCTGAAATATTGTTGCTCATCTTCCCCGAGGTTCGTACCTTCCCCCTTTCGTCTAGCTGCACCACATAAACCTGCTAACACACTCTCTCTTTTTGCATACATCATACGTAAACTCGCAGCAAGACATCTTCCGTAAATACTCCCTTAAAGAGCCTAGTCTGATTTCTCACCTGCTACATGTCCTTGGCCTCTCGGGCACAACACGTGGTACGATACTATCCAACTGGCGATCCCCTGGCTCGGTTCCACTAGAGCTGGCGGGGAACCTGGGGGCCGTGGTCGAGTGGATCGTTAGGCAGACGGAGCGAGTAAAGGGGTCTGGGATGACTGTAGGGAAGGTCTCGGAGCTGCTAAAGGAGCTAGCGAGTCACTGCGAGTTCTCGGATCTCGAGGGTGAGTAAGGAGCGGAAAGAGTAAAATGACAAGAGAGTAGATGATCAAGAAGCGGC
This sequence comes from Endogone sp. FLAS-F59071, assembly GCA_003990785.1. Taxonomy (NCBI): domain Eukaryota; kingdom Fungi; phylum Mucoromycota; class Endogonomycetes; order Endogonales; family Endogonaceae; genus Endogone; species Endogone sp. FLAS-F59071. Next base: position 1,909 of record RBNK01002510.1, on the reverse strand, counting down.
CTTGCATTAAATGCAGTACGGGGGGTTTTTACCTAGTGGGGGGCGTCAATTCGTCTGGTATATCTATTGACACGAGTTTTTTTTTATACATATCAGGCAGCGGCAACGCACCCCAACGCAGTCCGCGGACTCGGATCCAGATCCTCTCCGAATTATACTCGGTAAACCTCCCTTTTGTCCTTTTGTTACCACAACTTTGCCCATTCTACCCCACTAAATTCTTACCCTATCCTTGCCCCTCCTGTCTATAGTGTATGTCAAGCCTGGAAGCCAAATGGATAAGTGAGCACTCGTTCCTTCTTTCTTGGTCACATATCATAATCACCGCACTCTCCCTAACTCACATTACGCTTTCTTGCATCCCTTCATTCCACCCCCTCTCCCTTCCTTTCACATCACATACGAAACTTTACAGCCCGCATCATCCTAAAAAATATGTCTCCCCTTACTCTTCCTATCCACAACTTTCTCCGGATATACCATCCAATGATGCCGCACATATATCTCATGTAAGTAGTTCCGGCTTCCGATTTTGGTGTGCAGGGGGATGAGGGTTTGGGGAGGTGAGATGGGTATGAAAAGGTGGGAAGTGGGAAGAGGTTCGCTCGGTGTAGTGAAGGGAAACAGTGATTCAATCTCACCCAGCTCACTGAGATCTCGCAATCTACAGGAACACCGATCTCCGCCTGGCTTGCGCCCGGATCGACGAGGTTCTCGCACGTGGCACCGACCCCACCGCGCTCGCAAATGAGTTTCTGCGACCTGTAGTGGGAGTTAGTGTTGAGGTGAGCCAGCTGTTATTGTTTGGGGCAAGAAATAGGGATGAGGAGGGTCTAAAGACATGATAAACTGATCGTATTACCTTGGCAGATTATGCCGTGCGAAAAAGGTCGGAGCGTCGAACACGTGCATAAGGTTCTGGGCAGCGGGCTCTGCTTCGCCGAGACAAAGTACGACGGGGAGAGGTAGGTTAAAAACCTGGGTGTTACGAATGTGTGCGTGTTTTGTGTCTTGCTTCAAAAGTTAACATCGCCAAACGTGCTTCACAATGCTCCACAGAATGCAAATCCACTTCAATTCCGCCTTTTCATCAGACCGCCAAATTACCGTCTTCAGTAAGAGCAAGCGTAACTCTACTATCGATAGGCAGGGGACATGGAGGTATGCGTTTCCTTCATTCTCTCTCTTTTTTTTTTTCTTTCTCTTTTTTCTCATTTTTCCTCTTTTTTTCTCCTTCCCTCCCCTCTTTCATCTCCGGCTAAACACCATTCCATTTACTACAGGATCATTGCATCCGCCCTAGGCCACGACCCCTCCTTTCTCCATACTGTATTTTCCTCTTCCTCCTCCATAAGCTCGTCCTTGTCTTTGGAGGAGAGGCAGGCCCCTACACCCCAAACAAAAGTGCAGAACTGCATTGTTGAGGCCGAGCTCCTCGTATACAACGAAGCTCAAAGCAGAATCGAGGAGTTTGGCTCCGTGCGTGAGCTGCAGGACGCCGAGCACAGCTCCGATAAGCGAGTTGAGTAAGTGTCGCTCCTTTTTAGTTATACGTGTGTTAATACCAGGACTCATTTCATAAGAATTACATTTTACTGACTTATTTCGATTCTTTCTTTCTTTTTCTTTATTTCATTTTTTCTTTTTCTTTTTCTTTTTCTTTTTCTTTTTCTTTTTCTTTTTCTTTTTCTTTTTCTTTTTCTTTTTCTTTTTCTTTTTCTTTTTCTTTTTCTTTTTTTTTTCTTTCTTTTTTTTTTTTTTTTTTTTTTTTTTTTTTTTTTTTTTTTTTTTTTTTTTTTTTTTTTTTTTTTTTTTTTTTTTTTTTTTTTTTTTTTTTTTTTTTTTTTTTTTTTTTTTTTTTTTTTTTTTTTTTTTTTTTTTTTTTTTTTTTTTTTTTTTTTTTTTTTTT
>RBNK01002509.1:0-10831 GCA_003990785.1 Endogone sp. FLAS-F59071 | reverse complement strand
TACAGTGATTGATTGAGCTTATACACAGCTCTCGGTGACAGCTCCGATTGGTCGATTCCTTCAGGTACCGTCATGTAGATCTCTTCATCAAGATCGCCATTCAGGAACGCAGTTTTTACGTCCATTTGGTGAATTTCTAAGTTTAAGGTTGCTCCAATCGATAAAAGTGCCCTGATTGACGTGAATTTCACCACAGAAGTAAATGTTTCATTGTAATCAATTCCTTGCTGTTGTGAATATCCCTTGGCCACTAATCTCGCTTTGTACCTGGTAACTGATCCATCAGTGTTGAGTTTCTTTTTAAATACCCATCTGCATCCAATTAGCTTGCATCCCGCAGGCACCTCAGGTACAATCGTCCATGTGTTATTATTCTTAAGTGATTTAAGCTCTTGATTGATCGCTTCCTCCCAAAACTTTGCATCAGGCAAAGAAATTGCCTCCTTGTAGGTCATTGGGTCATCGGTCGATTCAATTAAATTAGCTTCTGACATGCAATCTCACCAAATTTGTAGAGCTTCAGTGTCGATCAATTGTTCGATTGGCTCCCAGGTGTTGTTGTCATCATCATAGCCTAGCCATTTAACCAGATATTGCCTTTTTTCATCAATCTCGCGTTCTCTGATGATCGCTTCAATGACATATTTTCGATCTTCTGAGTTGACAATTGTTGGGGATTTTAATATAATAGATTCATTAAATGTGACATCACGGCTGATCTCTATCCTCCTATTGGTTGGATCCCAGAGCCTGTACGCCTTCTTTTTGTCATGATAGCTAATCATTTTAAGCTTTTTGGATCAGGGTGCCAGCTTCGACCTTTTTCCCTTGCGAATATGCATATACACATCAGCCCATATAATGCGCAAGTTACTGATATCAGGCTTGTGACCGTGCCATAATTCAAATGGTGAAGCACTCTCCTTATTGGCTCACGTTGGCAATCAGTTGCATAAATATGTAGCACTTGCGGCAAGTTCCACCCAAAGTTCGTCAGGTATGCCGGTAGTAATTTTAACTGCCCAGATTGACTCCATCAATGTCTGGTTATATCGTTTGGCTACACTATTTTGTTGCAGCATGTCCGGTGTTGTCATTTTGTAATGAATTCCATGTTTGATTAAAAATTCGCGCATCTCGGTGTTTACATACTCTCCTCCTCTATCTGATCGGAGAATCTTGAGTTTTCAGCCCAATTGCATCTCGGCGAATGCCTTGAATATCCGGAATCGATCAAATGTATCACTTTTGTTGTCGATAAAATATGTTGTGACATAGCGAGTAGCGTTATTGATGAAAGTTAATATATATTTTGCTCCATTGACTGATGGCATGGGCATCGGCCCACACAGATCTGTGTGCACCCTTCCGATAGGCTCTATTGATCGATTTTTCACGTGTCCGAATGGCTTGCGGTGTGACTTCGCCTGTTCACACCCGGTGCATATTTCGATTTGTCCGGTTGACAGCCGCGCATCTCCGAGCCCTGTGACAAATTTGTTGATTGATTGCAGAGTATTTCGGCCTGGATGGCCTAGTCGGTAATGCCATAATATATAGTCATCGATCTTGGAATCGGTGATGTTTGCAATCTTAGAATCGGCGATGTTTGCTTCTAGCTCTAGCTCTGATGTCGATAAATGAAATAGGTCGCCATCGGCTTGTCCGATTTTAATTTCTTCATAATCTGCGCTGATTTTAATTACTGATCCGTCGCTCTTGAAGGTTATGTCATTGCCGTCACGTGTCAATGTCCGCACAGATATTAAATTTCTAGCGATCTCTGGTACATATAAGACATTCCGTAATTTCAGCTCATCGTTGAGCTCAATTGTCCCAACATGCGTCGCGCATAATTTCTCATTCTCTGCACACGTGACCAAGCTGTCGTGCTCAGCCACTGTCTCGAAGAGCTCCAATTGGTTGAACATATGTTGCGTGGCGCCCGAATCAATGATAGCGCCGATCGCCAGATTTACTTTGGCTCTCAGTTTAGCTTTTTCTTTTTCTGTTTTTACCCAATCATTGAATTTGTTGCATTGAAATATTCTGTGTTCTCCCTCACAGATGTAACATTTCCAAGGGTATCCCCGAAAATTCCCGCCTCAATTGGCTCTGCGATCGCCGCCTAGCTCGCCTCTGTCATTATGACCTCCTCGATTGTTTCCGTTATCATTGTTATAGCCTTGGCTTCATCCGGTGCTTCCGCCTCGGTTGTCGCGACCGCCGCCTCGGTAGCCACCTCAGTCGCTGCCTCGGTATTCACCTCGGTTGCCGCCTCAGTAGCCGCCTCGGTCTGTCACGTGGGCTTTGTCACGCCTTTGCTTGTTATCCGGGTCAAACCTGATGCATGCGAGTTGTAAAGCCTCCAGCATTGTCAGCATATTCTCCCACACAAGTATTAATTCCCGGTACCTGGGGCTTAGACCCCGGAGATATTGTGATATAGCTTCTGTGTCAGTCATATCTTCGATTTGCGCCATAATCTGGTTGAATGCGTCATTATAATCTTTGATTGATCCTTTTTGCTTCATCATCGCAAGCTTATCACGCATTCGTAACAATTGTTCCATTAGTGTGTATTTTTGCGTCATAGCTTTTTTAAGCTCATCCCACGAATCAAATTCTCCCGATGTGTTCACGTACCTCCATAACCACATTCTAGCGTTGCCTATAATTTTGCTGATCGCTGCGTTGACTTCCTCCTTTTGTACTGATAGATTGGCGCTGGTGATAAATTGCTCTATGGCATCAAAGTAGTTGAACAATCTGGGTGCGCCACTTGATCCATCGAATTTGTTGATCGATCTCAGGTACTCCTTCGCCAGATCGTTAAGCTTTGTTGATATTGTTGGTGATGGTGATGGTGATTGTCTTTGTGGTGTGTTGTCTTCTGTAGCTGCATTCTGATTGGTTGGTGCACTAGGTGATGTGATTGTTTTGTCGATTTTTGCCATCAATTCGCCCATTAGGGTTGCAAGCATGTCTAATTTATCTTCCTGATTTCTGATTGTTGTAGCCATCTATTCCTGTTGATCAAGGCTAAATGCAATATTGCTCTGATGGTTTCTATCCAATCCTTCATCATCATCGTCAGGGGGTTGATATCTGTTGTCTATTTTTGATTTAGATCGCAATCTTGTCGATCTTATTGCCGATGACGATGATGCGTATAGGTTGTCCATTTCATTGTGTCGCGTTGTTGAATGCTATATCGTTACGTGTTGTTTATCGCGTTGCTTTATCACAGTGTCATTTGTCACGTTGTTTATCGCTTTGTTTGATGCATTGTTTATGATTTTAAATAAACACTTACAGTAATTGCAGTTATAATTGCATAGATGCTATGATTACATAGATCTCAGATTGTTGAGCTGCAATTCGAGTGGCTCGGGGCTCATAACCTGTTGAAATTTGATCTTCGAATATATGTTTGGAGTAAAGAGCGCACTGGCTAATGAAGCCAATATGCGTGTATTTATTAATGCTAAATTATGATTGGTCGATACAAACAAAGATCATCTAAGCCACAATTGAGTGATGTATGATTGATCGTTGATGCATCGATCATTGATAGGAGAGATATAATAAGCTAATAATTACAACATATTCAACTAATTGGAGATTTTCGAGATAGTGGCTAAGCACAACAGCTTGGTCACATGTGCAGAGAACGAGAAACTACATGTGACGCATGTTGGGACAATTGAGCTTGACAATGAGCTAAAATTATAGGATATTTTATATGTATTGGAAATCACCAGAAATTTAATATCTGTGCAGGCATTAACATATAATGGAAATGATATAACCTTCAAAAGCAACAGATCAGTAATTAAAATTGGTGTAGATCATGAAGAAATCAAAATCAGACAGGCCGATGGCAACCTATTTCATTTATCAACATCACTAGAGCTAGAAGCAAACATCGCCGATTCCAATATTGCCGATTCCAAGATTGATGACTATATATTATAGCATCACCAACTGGGTCATTCAGGCTGAAATACTCTGTAATCAATCAACAAATTTGTCATAGGGCTTGGAGATATGCAGCTGTTGACCAGACAAATCGAAATATGCACCAGGTGTGAACACATGAAGTCACACCGCAAGCCTTTTAAACATACGAAAAATCGATCGATGGAGTCTATCGGAAGGGTGCACTCAGATCTGTGTGGGCCAATGCCCATGCCATTAGTCAATGGAGCGAAATATATATTAACATTTATCGATGACGCTACTTGCTATGTCACAACATATTTTATTAATAACAAAAGTGATACATTTGATTGATTCTGGACATTCAAGGCATTCACTGAAATGCAATCGGGCTGAAAACTGAAGATTCTCCAGTCCGATAGAGGGGGAGAGTATATAAACATCGAGATGCATGAATTTTTAATCAAAAATAGAATTCATCATGAAATGATGACGCCAGACACGCCACAATAAAACAGTATTGCTGAGCGATATAACCGGACATTGATGGAGTTGATCTAGGCCATTAAAATCACTGCCGACATACCTGATAAACTTTGGGCTGAACTTACCACAAGTGCTACATATTTACGTAACCAATTGCCAACGCGAGCCAATAAGGAGAGTACTTCACCATTTAAATTATAGCACGGTCACAAGCCTGATATCAGTAACTTGTGCATCATATGGGCTGACGCATATATGCATATTCGCAAAGAAAAAAGGTCGAAACTGGTGCCCTGATCCAAAAAGCTTAAAATGATTGGCTATTATAACAAAAAGAAAGCATACAGGCTCTGGGATCCAACCAATAGGAAGATAGAGATCAGCCACGATGTTACATTTGATGAATCTATTATATTAAAATCCCCAACAATCATCAATCCAGAAGATCAAGAATATATCATTGAAGCGATCATCGGAGAATGCAAGATTGATGAAAAAAGGCAATATCTGGTTAAATGGCTAGGCTATGACGATAATGACGACAATATCTGGGAGCCAATCAAATAATTGATCGATACTGAAGCTTTACAAATTTAGCAAGATCGCATGTTAGAAGCTAATTTAATTGAATCGACCGATGACCCAATGACCTACAAGGAAGCAATTTCTCTGCTTGATGCAAAGCTTTGGCAGGAAGTGATCAATCAAGAGCTTAAATTACTTAAGAATAATGACATGTGGACAATTGTACCTGAGGTGCCTGCAGGACGCAAGCCGATTGGATACAGATGGGTATTTAAAAAGAAGCTCAACACTGATGGATCAGTTGCCAGGTACAAGGCAAGACTAGTTGCCAAGAGATATTCACAATAGCAAGGAATTGATTATAATGAAACATTTGCTCCCGTGGTGAAATTCACATCGATCAGGGCACTTTTATCAATCAGAGCAGTCCTAAACTTAGAAATTTACCAAATGGATGTAAAAACTGCGTTCCTGAATGGCAATCTTGATGAGGAGATCTACATGATAGTACCTGAAGGAATTGATCAATCGGAGCTATCACCGAGAGCTGTGTGTAAGCTCAATCGATCATTGTATAGACTAAAGCAATCACCTCGTATGTGAAATCAGAAGATCGACAACTACCTCAGCCAATCAAATTTCACAAGACTACAATCAGATCACAGTATTTATCTAAGAAGAAGACAAGATGATCAATTGCTGATAATTATTGCCATATATGTCGATGATCTACTAATTCTGGCTGATTCAATGGAAATGATAAACAAATTCAAGGCAGAACTTAGTAATGCATTTGATATGATGGACTGTGGCGAAATTAAATATTTTTTGGGTATTCAAGTCATGTGCGATTGAAAAACACACACAATCACAATTGATCAAAGCCACTTTGCCAATCAAATCATTACAAGGTTTAACATGACAAATGCCAAGCCAATCAGTATACCCCTTGATCCATCCATTCAACTCAAAGCTGAAGGGGGAAAATCCACAGACCAAGATCTATTCAGACAAATGATCAGTAGCATAATATATCTAATAATCAGGATGAGACCTGATCTAGCTGCTGCTGTTAGCATCATCAGTCAATTTTCGGCCAATCCAATGCAAGAACATTACCATGCCCTCAAATGATTATTAAGATATATTAAAGGAACAGCCAATTATAAGCTGTACCTTGGACGCAATCAGGATCTAAGACTGATCGGTTTCAGTGATGCCAACTGGGGAGGAGACATTAATACACGACAATCAACCATGGGTTATATTTTCAACCTATCAGGAGGAGCCATCAGCTAGTCAAGCAAGCACCAACCAATCGTTGCCCTATCAACAACTGAGGCAGAATATATAGCATTAGCACATGTGACAAAAGAAGCCATTTGGCTATGTACCCTATTGGATGAGCTAGGAAATTTACCAAATTATGTGACAACCTTATTTGAAGACAACCAATCAGCAATCGCCCTCACCAAAAACCCAATTAATCATGCTCGATCAAAGCATATCGACATTCAGCACCACTTTATTCAAGAGAAAGTTGAATTAAAGGTGATAGATATTGTCTATATGGCAATAGATGAAATGATCACTGATGCATTAACCAAGCTACTTGCGTGACCCAGACTTGAAATGTTGATCGCAAAAATGGGCTTATGTAACTAATTTTTTAAAAAACTTTTATATTCTTTATCATGTCATTCTTATCACTTAAGTAATATTTTACATATAGTTATTTGCAGTAAATGTACTTCATGGATGCCATTTGTGATATACAGTTGAACATTTTGTTTTTATTCTTTTATTTTTTATTTATTTATTTTTATCAAGATATGTCAAGTAGGGGGAGTATTAAAATTATTAGCTTATTATATCTCTCTCATTAACGATCAATCATATGTCACTCAATTGTAGCTTAGACGATCTTTATTTTGTATCGACCAATCATTTTTTAGCATTAATAAATACATGCATATTGGCTTCATAAGCCAGTATACTCTTTACTCCAAATACACATTCGAAGATCAAATTTCAACAAGTGAACCAACTATAACTGATGTCATCTATAAACTAACTACTATTAACAGCAAGTCAACTACAACTGATATTATCTACGAACTAACAATCATTGATAGTGAACTAACTACCATTAACAGCAAGCCAACTATAACTGATTTCATCATCTATGAATCAATAACTGACAATGAACCAACTAATTATATTGTTTATGAACTGACTGATGGTATGGTTTTTGATAGTGAGAAAGTATATATATAATACAGTAAGTTTGTAGAAAAACTTCAATAGGTACCTAAGTCTGATGCAAACAATCCTCTACACCCTTAGAAGCACAAAGATAAAATTTGGCTTACAGAGCTGTTATTCTGAAATAGAAATATATTTCAAATAACTGCAGATAGTCTTCTTGGTGCTTTTGTAAATAAATGAATTTTAATAATGGACAGCCCTATCTAATTTATAAACTCCAGAGAAATAATAGAACTATTAGATATGGCAGCAAAACAAGGAATGATATATATGCTCTAAATCTTTTTATATATACAAGTATGGCTTATAATGAATACTTATATTCTACTATTTATTTAGCCCTTTTATAGTAAAGTTTTCACTATTACAAATAAGTCTGAGACTTAGACTAGGCCACAGAAGTTGTTTTTTCAGAATTTTCTTACTGTGATATAAAAATTAATATTGAATCCTTCTTTTAAGAATGATATGGTTTTCAAAGTAGAGAAATACTTTAGTTCAAGAACTTGTCAATACTCAGAGATATATTGGAGTGATTTTTGGTAAGAGATTCAGATAATAAATAATATTTATACTTCATTTTTTCAGTTTATAAATAATAATTAATTATCTATAAATTATTATTAAATTACTCTTTCCTTTCACAGTTTGTAAATTAAACTTCCTGTTAATATAACTATAGTCCTAGTATTACTTGGAATAGACTAGATACATTGCAATCTGCTTGGATGTACCAAAATGTACCCACTGTATATATTGATTGGTAATATACTAAACGTATTCAGTGAATATATTCTCAAAATATATTTCCAATGATTGCATATTTTCTAGCCCTTGAGGAAACACCAAAGGAGACTGAAATGGAGATTTTTCATAAAGCAAAGATAATTCTATATTATACATGTATGGTATAGGTTCTCAAAAGTCTTATTAAAGTGGAAAAGAGATAAGTTTTCAGTTCACAAACTTTAATTTTGTTTTTTTTTTGATAAAATTTGTCATTAATTATTAAATATAAATAAATTTTTAATAGTATCATTATATGTAGACCAGACAGTAGACTTTGTGATTGTTATTTGATGGTTATATCATTTATAGCTGACTATTCAGAAGTATATTTGATATACTTAGTTTATATAAACTATATCTACCCAGTATGTATAGCTCTTAAGGACAAATTTTCTTGTCTTGATGAGAAATACTGCCTATGAACAGTTGCTGAAATGAAAAAAACAATCACAAGCACATTCAAGAGTATTTCAAAGGGTGATAACTAAAAGGCTAAGAGACTTCTGCAGAAATATGAGCTAAAAGGGCAAAAAGTATATATATTTAAGTATAGTTAGAAATGAAATTTGCTCTGAACATTTCTATTTATAAATCTTATTTCCATTTAATTAATTTATTTAGAATGTTTTGTAGGAACTGCCCTTTATGAACATTTACTTTATAATTATACCTAATATGCTTTATCAAATTAAAAAAGATATCTAAGAATATCTTATCAATTTAACTCTAGAAATCATTAAATAAAGTTATAGTTTATATACAGCAAATCAATTAATACTTGAACTGGATCTTTGTATCCATCTTGTTCTAAGATATTCTGGACTTAGAAAATTCAGTAAGAGAATTTCTTATTTATCTTAGATAATGGCAGCTAAATACCAACAATTAATGAGAGTATATTTATTATTATTCTAGAAATTGATTAAAAAGTTTATAAATATATTATTAATATTTTATCTATTTTATAGATTTTTATCCTGTGCATGAGAGGCCTTTTATTATCATTTGAGATTACCAAATATCTTATATATTTTGTCAAATAGTATTTCTATATCTTTATATTAATTTAGACTGAAAAAATGCTTGTAGATCAAGATGTGCTATTATCTTTATTTAATAACTTAAAAGAACTATTTGCAGAGGTATCGCCAAGTTCTCTAAACTTCTCAAAGTTATATTCACTTCAGCATATTTTGAAGTCAACTATGTAGAAGATTTAGTATACCAGATAATTCTGATATAGAAATAACTAAATACTAATATCATATTGAAGTCAAAATACCATATTGGCAATCAAACAAGCAAGACTCTCTTCCCCAAGTAGTCAAGTTTGTAGAATATAGAATAGCACTTAAAGATAAGCTTGACCAAATATTAACTGGTGATAATAAGTCTGCAGATATCAGGCCTCTGATTACTGAAAATTACCAATATCTAAACAGTATAATTTCTAAAATTTACATCAATGAGCCCTCAAAAATATTTAATGTAGGTGACCTCAAACTCACTATTCAAACCTTTTTCATAATCTTGGATTTATTGGAAAAGAATATCATCATCATATAAATAGGAAAAACCTCCTAAAACTTTCAAATTTACTAGTAAGTCTAATAGTAAGTCTGTTAGTCTATTTATTCAATTCACAAACTGTAAATATTAGAAATAAATATAATTTTTTATTCCAAATAGATTATAGTATATACTTCCCTATTCATTGGAGTCTGCAATCTATATTACCAAATAGAGCAATCACCAGGTACATTTCATCAAATAATTCACTGCAATCAACAGTTCTATAGAACTCTACGATATGATTGGGTTATTTTATATGATCTCATAGATAAAAATTTTGAAAAGTGGCAAGGTATAGATAAATATCTCTTTACTCAAGTTCAAATGCTGTTCAAGATTAAGTATAAAAAAAACATTCACTATCTTACATACTTGGAGTGGTACAATATTACTAATATTCTTGTATATTTTAAAGCACTTGGTGGAAAAACTAATATGGTTGCCTGAGATTACGAAACAAATATGACCATAGCTATATGATCTGGAAAGTTTAATATTATATCAGTAAATACTATTATAAGAGCAGTTCATATGTAGCCTTTATTTCAGAAACAAGATTTAGTATGAAATCTGTTGGCAGCTAACTTAGATATATATTCTTTTAATTTATACTTAGTTAACATGTGAATTGTATTTCTTGAAAAGAACTCTTTTAAATAAATCAGTAAAACTTTAACTAGTTTATGAACTATTTTACTAAGAGCCATGAACAGAATACCTCAGAATAATAAAATAAAATATATATATATAAACTAAATATATCCTAGATATGAATCTATTAATAGATATGAATTGATAATATATGAACTAAGGCTTTATGTAAATAATATACCATTGGGTAAATATATATCGCAGTTATATAGATATAAATAAAGGTAAACTAATGCAAATACAAATTAGTTATTATAAATATAAACTATTTAGAAATATTTTCCTAATATTGTAATTTCTTATAAATACCCTACTCTTAATTAACAATAAAATTTAAATTACAACAAGCTAAGAAAGCTTACAATAGATAACCTAAGAGATACTAAAGTCTTACTCAAAGAGTAAACAATTAGGATAGTTTCAAGATTCTAATAAATATATTTTTTTTTATTTAATCTATCACACTTATTCTTACTAGTTAACACTTTAATATATATACCCTTTTTAAGATACTACTATATAACTCACTAAGATCCCTAGAATATATTTTCTACACTTGCTCAATTCCAAGTATTTTGCCTTTGATATATTTTAGTCT
>RBNK01002508.1:0-10834 GCA_003990785.1 Endogone sp. FLAS-F59071 | reverse complement strand
TGATATTTTATCATTATAATATAGCTATCAAGTAAAGATATATAGAATATAGAAATAGCATTCTTATTACTTAAGAGTCTCTTAATATATAAATATAATATTATTGATATATTTACTATAACAAATAATAATATCTATTTATATTAATACCTAACTTTATAAGTATTATAAGTTTAATATAACTTCTAAAATACTTTAAAAATATATTAATAAGTTTATTTTCCTAACTTTAAAATCTTAAATATATTAGTAAAAGACTGCTATTTGATAATATATAGTTATAAATTGTTAGAATTTGATCTTCGAATATGTGTTTAGAGTAAAGAGTGCACTGGCTCATGAAGCTAATATACATGTAATTATCAATGCTAAAATATGATTGGTCGATACAAACAAAGATCGTCTAAGCCACAATTGAGTGACATACAATCGATTATTAATGGGAGAGAGATATAATAAGCTAATAATTACAACACTCCCCCTGCTTGACATATCTCGATAAATAAAACCAAAAAATAAAATATTCAACTGTACATCACAAATGGTATCTATGAAGTATATTTACTGCAAATAACTATATGTAAAATACTACTTGAGTGATAAGAATGATATGGTAAAGGAAATAAAAGTTTTTGAAGAAAGAAAAAAAAAAGTTAGTTATGTAAGCCCATTTTTGTGATCAACATTTCAAGTCTGGGTCATGTAAGTGGCTTAGTTAATGCATCAGCGATCATTTCATCTGTCACTATATAAACAATATCTATCACCTTTGATTCAACTTTCTCTCAAATAAAGTGGTGCTGAATGTTAATATGCTTTGATCGAGCATGATTAATTGGGTTTTTGGTGAGGGCAATTGCTGATTGGTTATCTTCAAATAAGGTTGTTGCACAATTCGGTAAATATCCTAGCTTATCTAATAGGGTGCATAGCCAAATGGCTTCTTTCATCACATGTGCTAATGCCATATATTTTGCTTCAGTTGTTGATAGGGCAACAGTTGGTTGGTGTTTGCTTAACCAGCTGATGGCTCCCCCTGATAGGTTGAAAATATACCCCATGGTTGATCATTATGTATTAATGTCTCCTCCCCAGTTAGTATCACTGAAACCAATTAGCTTTAGATCCTGATTGCGTCCAAGGCACAGCTTATAATTAGCTGTTCCTTTAATATATCTTAATAATCATTTGAGAGCATGGTGATGTTCTTGCATTGGATTGGCCGAAAAATGACTGATGATACTAACAGCAGCAGCTAGATCAGGTCTCGTCCTGATCATCAGATATATTATGCTACCAATTATTTGTCTGAATAGATTTTGGTCTGCAGATTTTCTCCCTTCAGCTTTGAGTTGAATGGATGGATCAAGGGGTGTACTGATTGGCTTAGCATCTGTCATGTTAAACCTTGTAATGATTTGATTGGCAAAGTGACTTTGATCAATTGTGATTGTGTGTGTTTTTCGATCATGCATGACTTGAATACCCAGAAAATGTTTAATTTCACCACAGTCCATCATATCAAATGCGTTGCTAAGTTCCACCTTGAATTTGTTCATTATTTCCATCAAATCAGCTAGAATTAGTAGATTGTCAACATATATGGCAATAATTATCAGTGATTGATCATCTTGTCTTCTTCTTAGATAAATGCTGTAATCTGATTGTAGTCTTGTAAAATTTGATTGGCTGAGGTAGTTGTCAATCTTCTGATTCCACATATGAGGTGATTGCTTTAGTCCATACAATGATTGATTGAGCTTACACACAGCTCTCGGTGATAGCTCCGATTAGTCAATTCCTTCAGGTACCATCATATAGATCTCCTCATCAAGATCACCATTCAGGAACGCAGTTTTTACGTCCATTTGGTGAATTTCTAAGTTTAGGGTTGCACCGATCAATAAAAGTGCTCTGATTGATGTGAATTTCGCCACGGGAGCAAATGTTTCATCATAATCAATTCCTTGCTGTTGTGAATATCCCTTGGCAACTAATCTCGCCTTGTACCTGGCAACCGATCCATCAGTGTTGAGCTTCTTTTTAAATACCCATCTACATCCAATCGGTTTGCATCCCACAGGCACCTCAGGTACAATCGTCCATATGTCATTATTCTTAAGTGATTTAAGCTCTTGATTGATCACTTCCTGCCAAAGCTTTGCATTAGGCAGAGAAATTGCTTCCTTGTAGGTCATTGGGTCATCAGTCGATTCAATTAAATTAGCTTCTGGCATGCGATCTTGCTAAATTTATAGAGCTTCAGTATTGATTAATTGTTCAATTAGCTCCCAGGTGTTGTTGTCATCATCGTCATAGTCTAGCCATTTAACCAGATATTGCCTTTTTTCATCAATCTTGCATTCTCCAATGATTACTTCAATGACATATTCTTGATCTTCTGGATTGATGATTGTTGGGGATTTTAATATAATAGATTCATCAAATGTGATATCACGGCTGATCTCTATCTTCCTATTGGTTAGATCCCAGAGCCTGTATGCTTTCTTTGTTGAAATTATTAGCTTATTATATCTCTCTCTCCCATCAATGATCGATTGTTACATTACTCAATCATGGCTTAGACAATCTTTATTTGTATTGACCAATCATAATTTAGCATTAATAAATACACGCATATTGGCTTCATAAGCCAGTGCACTCTTTTACTCCAAAACACACATTCAAAGATCAAATTTCAACAGGTTATAAGCCCCAAGCTGCTCGAATTGCAGCTCGACAACCTGAGATCTACACAATTATAGCATCTATGCAATCATAGCAGTTATAACTGCAATTACTGTAAGTATTCATTTAACATTGTAAACAACGCATCAAACAACGCAATAAACAATACGACAAATGACACTGCGATAAAGCAATGTAATAAACAACATGTAATGATATAGCATTCAACGATGCGACACAACAAAATGGACAACCTATACACATCATTGTTGTCAGTAACAAGATCGACAAGATTGCGGTCTAAATCAAAAACAGACAACAGATATCAACCCCCTGATGACGATGACAAAGGATTGGATGACAACCATCAGAGCAATATTGGATTTAGTCTTGATCGACAGGAACAGATAGCTACAACAATCAGAAATCAGGAAGATAAATTAGACACGCTGGCAACCCTAATAGGCAAATTGATGGCAAAAATCGATAAAACAAACATATTACCTAGCGCGCCAACTAATCAGAACACAGCTACAGGAGGCAACACGCTACAAAGACAATCACCATCACCATCACTAACAACATCAACAAAGCTTAATGATCTGGCGAAGGAGTACCTGAGATCGATCAACAAATTCGATGGATCAGGAGGTATACCCAGATTGTTTGATTACTTTGATGCTGTAGAGCAATTTATTATCAGTGCCAATCTATCAGTACAAAAGGAGGAAGTCAACGCAGCGATCAGTAAAATTACAAGCAACACTAGAATGTGGCTATGGAGGCACATGAATACATTAGGAGAATTTGATTTGTGAAATGAGCTTAAAGAGGCTATGACACAAAAATATATACCAATAGAACAATTGTTATAAATGTGCAATAAGCTTGTGATGATGAAGCAAAAAGGATCCATCGAAGATTATAATGATGTGTTCAACCGAATTATAGCACAAATCGAAGATATGACCGACACAGAAGCTATACTGCAATATCTCCAAGGTCTAAGCCCCAGGTACCGGGAATTAATACTTGCATGGGAGAATATGCCAACAACACTGGAGGCTTTACAACTCACATATATCAGGTTCGACCCGAATAGTAAACAAAGGCATGACAAAGCCTACGTGACAGACTAAGGCAGCTACTGAGGTGGTGACTGAGGCGGCTACCAAGGCAGCGACCGAGGTAGCTACCAAGGCAGCGGTTGCAACAATCGAGGCAGAAATGCCAGATGAAGCCGAGGCTATAATAATGATAACAGAAACAATCGAGGAGGTTATCATAATGACCAAGGCGGCGATTGCGGAGCCCATCGAGGTAGGAATTTTTGGGGATACCCTTGGAAATGTTACATCTGTGAGGGAGAACACAGAATATTTCAATGCAATAAATTCAACAATTGAGTAAAAACAGAAAAAGAAAAGGCTAAACCAAGAGCTGAAGTAAATCTGGCAATTGGCGCTATCATTGATTTGGGTGCTATGCAACATATATTCAACCAATTGGAGATTTTCGAGATGGTGGCTAAGCACAACAGCTTGGTCATGTGTGCAGGGAATGAGAAACTACGCGCGACACACATTGGGACAATTGAGCTCAACAACAAGCTGAAATTATAGGACATCTTATATGTACTAGAGATCACCAGAAATTTAATATCTGTGCGGGCATTGACACGTGATGGAAATGACATAATCTTCAAAAGTGATGGATTAGTAATTAAAATTGGTGTAAATCATGAAGAAATCAAAATCGGACAAGCCGATGGTGACCTATTTTATTTATCGACATCACCAGAGCTAGAAGCAAACATCACCGATTCCAAGATTGCAAATATCGCCAATTCCAAGATTGATGACTATACATTATGGCATCACTGACTGGGTCATCCAGGCTGAAATATTCTGCAATCAATCAATAAATTTGTCACAGAGCTTGGAGATGTGCAGCTGTCGACTGGACAAATCAAAATATGTGCTGGGTATAAATACGCAAAGTCGCACCGCAAGCCTTTTGGACATGTGAAAAATCGATCAATGGAGCCTATCGAAAGGGTGCACTTGGATCTGTGTGGGCCAATGTCTACGCCATCAGTCAATGGAGCAAAATATATATTAACATTCATCAATGACGCCATTCACTACATTATAACATATTTTATTGACAACAAAAGTGATATATTTGATCGATTCTAGACATTCAAGGCATTTGCCGAAACGTAATCGGGCCAAAAACTGAAGATTCTCCGGTCAGATGGAGGAGGAGAGTATGTAAACACCGAGATGCGCGAATTTTTAATCAAAAATGGAATTTATCATAAAATGACGATGCCGGATATGCTGCAACAAAACGGTGTCGCTGAACAATATAACTGAACATTGATAGAGTTGATCTGGGCCATTAAAATCACTGCCGGCATACCTGACGAACTTTGGGCCAAACTTGCCGCAAGTGCTATATATTTATACAACCGATTGCCAACATAAGCCAATAAGGAAAGTGCTTCACCATTTGAATTATGGTACGGTCACAAGCCTGATATCAGTAACTTGCATGTCATATAGGCTAATGCATATATGTATATTCGCAAAGAAAAAAGGTCGAAACTGGTGCCCCGATCTAAAAAGCTTAAAATGATTAGCTATCATGACGAAAAGAAAGTATATAGGCTCTGGGATCCAACCAATAGGAAGATAGAGATCAGCCATGATATCATATTTGATGAATCTATTATATTAAAATCCCCAACAATCGTCAATCCAGAAGATCAAGAATATGTCATTGAAGCAATCATCGGAGAATGCAAGATTGATGAAAAAAGGCAATATCTGGTTAAATGGCTAGGCTATGATGATGATGACAACACCTGGGAGCCAATTAAACAATTGATAGACACTGAAGCTCTACAAATTTGGCAAGATTGCATGTCAGAAGCTAATTTAATTGAATCGACTGATGACCCAATGATGTACAAGGAAGCAATTTCTCTGCCTGATGTAAAGCTTTGAGAGGAAGCGATCAATCAAGAGCTTAAATCACTTAAGAATAATGACACGTGGACAATTGTACCTAAAGTACCTGTGGGACGCAAACTGATTGGATGCAGATAGGTATTTAAAAAGAAGCTCAACACTGATAGATCGGTTGCCAGGTACAAGGCGAGATTAGTAGCCAAGGGATATTCACAACAGCAAGGAATTGATTATGATGAAACATTTGCTCCCATGGCGAAATTCATGTCGATCAGGGCACTCTTATCGATTGGTGCAGTCCTGAACTTAGAAATTCACCAAATAGACGTAAAAACTGCATTCCTGAACGGCGATCTTGATGAAGAGATCTACATGATGGTACCTGAAGGAATCGACCAATCGGAGCTGTTACCGAGAACTGTGTGTAAGCTCAATCGATCATTATATGGACTAAAGCAATCACCTTGTATGTGGAATCAGAAGATCGACAACTACCTCAGCCAATCAAATTTTACAAGACTACAATCAGATCACAGCATTTATCTAAGAAGACAAGACAATCAATCGCTGATAATTATTGCCATATATATCGACGATCTACTAATTCTGGCTGACTCAATGGAAATGATGAACAAATTCAAGGCAGAACTTAGCAACGCATTTGATATGACAGACTGTGGCAAAATTAAACATTTTTTGGGTATTCGAGTCATATGTGATCAAAAAACATATACAATCACAATTGATCAAAGTCATTTCGCTAATCAAATCGTTACAAGGTTTAATATGACGAATGCCAAGCCAATCAGTACACCCCTTGATCCATCTATTCAACTCAAAGCTAAAGGGGGAAAATCTGCAGACCAAAGTCTATTCAGACAAATGATCGGTAGCATAATATACCTGATAATCGGGACGAGACCTGATCTAGCTGCTGCTGTCAGCATTATTAGTCAATTTTTGGCCAATCCAATGCAAGAACATCACCACGCCCTCAAATGATTATTAAGATATATTAAAGGAACAGCCAATTATAAGCTGTGCCTTAGACGCGATCAGGATCTAAGACTGATCAGTTTCAGTGATACCAACTGGGGAGGAGACATTAATACACGATGATCAACCACGAGCTATATTTTCAACCTATCAGGAGGAGCCATCAGCTGGTCAAGCAAACGCTAACCAACCATTGCCCTATCAACAACTGAGGTAGAATATATGGCATTAGCACATGTGATGAAAGAAGCCATTTGGCTACATACCCTATTGGATGAGCTAGGATATTTGCCGAATTGTATAACAACCTTATTTGAAGACAACCAATCAGCAATCACCCTTGCCAAAAATCCAATTAATCATGCTCGATCAAAGCATATTGACATTCAGTATCACTTTATTCGAGAGAAAGTTGAATCAAAGGTGATAGATATCGTTTACATAGTGATAGATGAAATAATCACTGATGCATTAACCAAGTCACTTACATGACCAAGACTTGAAATGTTGATCACAAAAATAGGCTTATGTAACTAATTTTTTAAAAATCTTTTATGTTCTTTATCATGTCATTCTTATCACTCAAGTAGTATTTTATATATAATTATTTGCAGTAAATGTACTTCATGGATGCCATTCATGATGTACAGTTGAACATTTTTTATTTTTTTTATTTTTTTTCATTTATTTTATCGAGATATGTCAAGCAGGGGGAGTGTTGAAATTATTAGCTTATTATATCTCTCTCTCCCATCAATGATCGATTGTTACATCACTCAATCGTGGCTTAGACGATCTTTGTTTGTATTGACCAATCATAATTTAGCATTAATAAATACATGCATATTGGCTTCATAAGCCAGTGTGCTCTTTTACTCTAAAACACACATTCGAAGATCAAATTTCAACATTCTTTTTGTCATGATAGCTAATCATTTTAAGCTTTTTAGATCAGGGTGCCAGTTTCGACCTTTTTCCTTTGCAAATATGCATATATGCGTCAGCCCATATGATGTGCAAGTTACTGATATCAGACTTGTGACCGTACCATAATTCAAATGGTGAAGCACTCTCCTTATTAGCTCGCGTTGGCAATCGGTTGTGTAAATATATAGCACTTGCGGCAAGTTCAGCCCAAAGTTCATCAGGTATGTCAGCAGTGATTTTAATGGCCCAGATCAACTCCATCAATGTCCGGTTATATCGTTCAGCGACACCATTTTGTTGTGGCATATCCGGCATCGTCATTTTATGATGAATTCTATTTTTGATTAAAAATTCATGCATCTCGGTGTTTACATACTCTCCTCCTCCATCGGACTAGAGAATCTTCAGTTTTCGGCCCGATTGCATTTTGGTGAATGCCTTAAATGCCCGGAATCAATCAAATATATCACTTTTGTTGTTAATAAAATATGTTATGATATAGCGAGTGGCATCATCAATGAATATTAATAGATATTTTGCTCCATTGACTGATGGCGTGGGCATCGGCCCGCACAGATCTGAGTGCACCCTTCCAATAGGCTCCATTGATTGATTTTTCACATATCTGAAAGGCTTGCGGTGCAACTTCACGTGTTCACACCCAGCGCATATTTCGATTTGTCCAGTTGACAGCCACACATCTCTGAGCCCTGTAACAAATTTGTTAATTGATTGCAGAGTATTTCGGCCCAGATGGCCTAGCTGATGATGCCATAATGTATAGTCATCAATCTTGGAATCAGCGATGTTTGCTTCTAGCTCTGGTAATGTCGATAAATGAAATAGGTCACCATTGGCTTGTCCAATTTTGATTTCCTCATGATTCGCACTGATTTTAATTACTGATCCGTCGCTTTTGAAGGTTATGTCATTTTTGTCATATGTCAATGCCCATACAGATATTAAATTTCTGGTGATTTCTGGTACATATAAAACGTCCCATAATTTCAGCTCGTTGTCAAGCTTAATCGTCCCAATGTGCATAGCATGTAGCTTCTCATTCCCTGCACACATGACCAAGCCATCGTGCTCAGCCACCATTTCAAAAATCTCCTATTAGTTGAACATATGTTGCATGGCACCTGAATCAATGATGGCACCAATTGCTAGATTTGCTTCGGCTCTCGGTTTAGCCTTTTCTTTTTCTGTTTTTACCCAATCGTTGAATTTGTTGTATTGAAATATTCTATGTTCTCCTTCACAGATGTAATATTTCCAAGGGTGTCCCTGAAAATTCCTGCCTCAATGGGCTCCGCAATCACCACCTCGGTCGTCTCTATCATTATGATAACCTCCTTGATTGTTTCTGTTATCGTTGTTATAGCCTCGGCCTCGTCCAGTACTTCCACCTTGGTTACTGTGACCGCCGCTTCGGTAGCTGCCTCAGTAGCCACCTCAGTCTGTCATATGAGCTTTGTCACACCTCTGCTTGTTATCTGGGTCGAACCTGATGTATGCAAGTTATAAAGCCTCCAGCATTGTCGGCATATTCTCCTATGCAAGTATTAATTCCTGGTACCTAGAGCTTAGACCCTGGAGATATTGCGGTATAGCTTCTATGTCAGTCATGTCTTCGATTTGCGCCATAATTCGGTTGAATGCATCATTATAATCTTCGATCGATCCCTTTTGCTTCATCATTATAAGCTTATCACACATTCGTAACAATTGTTCCATTGGTGCGTATTTTTGCATCATAGCCTCTTTAAGCTCATTCCATGAATCAAATTCTCCTGATGTGTTCACGTGCCTCCGTAACCACATTCTAGCATTGCCTATAATTTTACTGATTGCTGCATTGACTTCCTTCTTTTGTACTGATAGATTGGTGCTGGTGATAAATGTTGTAATTATTAGCTTATTATATCTCTTTTATCAATGATCGATACATCAACGATCGATCATACGTCACTCAATTGTGGCTGAGACGATCTTTGTTTGTATCGACCAATCATAATTTAGCATTAATAAATACACGCATATTGGCTTCATTAGCCAGTGCACTCTTTACTCCAAACACATACATTCGAAGATCAAATTTCAACAGATTATGAGCCCCGAGCCGCTCGAATTGCAGCTCGACAACCTGAGATCTACGCAATCATCTACGCAATTATAACTGTGATTACTGTAAGTGTTTATTTAAAATCGTAAACAACGCGTCAAACAAAGCGATAAACAACACGACAAACGACACCGCGATAAAGCAACGCGATAAACACGTAACGACATAACATTCAACGACACGACACGACGAAATGGACAACCTATACGCATCATCGTCATCAGCAACAAGATCGACAAGATTGCGATCTAAATCAAAAACAGACAACAGATATCAACCCCCTGACGATGACGACGAAGGATTGGATAGAAACCATCAGGGTAATATCGCATTTAGCCTCGATCAACAGGAACAGATGGCTACAACGATCAGAAATCAGGAAGATAAATTAGATACGCTTGCAACTCTAATGGGCGAATTGATGGTAAAAATCGACAAAACAATCACATCACCTAGCGCGCCAACCAATCAGAACACAGCTACAGAAGGCAACACACCACGACTATCACCATCACCAACAACATCAACAAAGCTTAACAATCTAGCGAAAGAGTACCTGAGATCGATCAACAAATTCGATGGATCGGGTGGCACACCCAGATTGTTCGATTACTTTGATGCCATAGAGCAATTTATCACCAGCGCAAATCTATCAGTACAAAAGGAGGAAGTCAACGCAGCGATCAGTAAAATTACAGGCAACGCTAGAATGTGGTTATGGAGGCACGTGAACACATCGGGAGAATTTGATTCATGGGATGACCTTAAAGAAGCTATGACGCAAAAATACGCACCAATGGAACAATTGTTACGAATGCGCGATAAGCTTGCGATAATGAAGCAAAAAGGATCGATCGAAGATTATAATGATGCATTCAACCGGATTATGGCGCAAATCGAAGATATGACCGACACAGAAGCTATACCGCAATATCTCCGGGGTCTAAGCCCCAGGTACTGGGAATTAATACTTGCATGAGAGAATATGCCGATAACACTGGAGGCTTTACAACTCGCATGCATCAGGTTCGACCCGGATAACAAACAAAGGCGCGACGAAGCCCACGCGACAGACCGAGGCGGCTACCGAGGCGGCTACCGAGGCGGCGACCGAGGCGGCGAC
>RBNK01002507.1:0-10836 GCA_003990785.1 Endogone sp. FLAS-F59071 | reverse complement strand
CCCCCCCCCGATGTATCTGTATTTACAAAATATAATGACTATATCCGTTTCCTTGCTCTTTTAAAGAACGCAAGCCATCTATTGGGGACACAAGCTTGGTGCATCACGAATTAATCTTAACTTAGCATTTCCGATTAATAATAACGTGAACTCGACCTATGTGATGAAAAGCGCAAAGAGCAGTCACGCCATCGCGTCTTCTCCGATTAGCACTGACAAATCGCTATATCCGCTTTCGGTTGTATTCTTATAAAATCCAGCCCCCCAACCCTCTTCCCACCCGCTCTTCTTCACCCTTGACCCTGGCTTCTTCCATCCAGCGCCGAGCCTTTCACATTTATTCCACTCTCAAGACCTATCCTTCCAACATGCCCCCCATTAAGCGCGAAATTTACGACTTTCTCGTCATAGGCGGCGGTTCTGGCGGCATTGCCTGCGCCCGCCGCGCCGGCCAGTACGGCGCCCGCGTTGCCCTCATTGAGGGGTCTGGTCGCCTCGGTGGCACCTGTGTTAATGTCGGTTGCGTGCCCAAGAAGATCATGTGGAACACCGCCTCCATTGCTGAAGCTCTTCGCGATGCCGCCGGGTTTGGGTACGATGTTACTATAAACAAGTTCAACTGGAACTTAGTCAAGAACAAGCGCGACGCGTACATCGAGCGCCTGAATGGCATCTACGAGAGAAATCTTATCAAGGACAAGGTCGAGTACTTCCAGGGCCACGCTAGCTTTGTGAGTAAGAATGTGGTCAGGATTCAGAACGGGGGGGAGACAGAAGAGCTGGAGGCGAAGAAGATCTTGATTGCCACCGGTAGGTCTGATTAGTAGTTGTTGCTATTTCTGCTTTTTGGAGGTGGAGGCGAGGAAGAAGGGTATCTATAGGGTTATCTCTCATGTAGGGAGGGGTAGGAGGTAAAATAAGCCCATTTGGCAGGGAACGGTAAAGCTATATTCATCTACAAGAGCCGAGGAAGCTCTACGCTCGAAGGCAAGTACGTTCAAATACGTGGCGTATCAGCTGATATTCATGCCCTTACCTCTACCTTCAGGTGGCCACCCCACCGTCCCTAGTAACGCACGTGTTGCCGGTGCCGACCTCGGCATCACATCTGACGGCTTCTTCTTACTTGAGCAGCAGCCTAAGCGAGTGGCCATCGTTGGCACGGGCTATATTGCTGTCGAGATCGGCGGTGTTTTCAACGCTCTCGGTAGCGACGTCACCATTTTCTCACGTACCAACGAGATCCTCCGCACCTTTGATCCCATCATTAAGGAAACTCTGCTCAAGGAGATGACAAGTCAAGGCGTCAAACTTGTGCCTCACTCCAACATTGAGGAGCTCAAACCCATCGGCCCAGCGCCCGAGGGGGCTAAGGGCCAGGGGCAGCCCGTGAGCGTGAGGTACACTACGAACGAGACCATCAAGGAGGAGGAGTTTGATGTCTTGCTGTGGGCGATTGGAAGGAGCCCCAACGTCGAGGGACTGGGTTTGGACGAGGTTGGTGTTAAACTGAACTCTCATGGCTTCATCATCGCCGACGAGTATCAGAACACCACTGCAGAAAACATTTATGCTCTGGGGGATGTTTGTGGTGTTGCTTTGTTGACACCTGGTACGCCTCATTTTAGTTGTGTTATATGTTGTCATACCAATGTTTCTCGGAATTCATTGATTTACACCATATTCCTATAGTCGCCATCGCCGCCGGTCGCAGGCTTTCTGACCGCCTCTTCGGCCCCTCCCAGTTTCACAACGCCAAGCTCGAGTACAAGAACATTCCGACCGTCGTTTTCTCGCACCCAACTTCGGGCACCATCGGCCTGACTGAGCCTGAGGCCCTGAAACAGTATGGCGAGAGTAACGTGCGCACCTATGTTTCGCGCTTCACCAATATGTACTACGCCATGACCGACCATAAACCTCCCTCCGCCTATAAGCTCGTCGTCGTCGGTGAGGAGGAGCGCGTCGTCGGCTTGCATATCATCGGTCTCGGTAGCGACGAGATCCTCCAAGGATTCGGCGTCGCCATCAAAATGGGCGCGACTAAGGCTGACTTTGATAACACAGTCGCCATTCATCCTACTGCTGCGGAAGAACTGGTTAGTTTATTTTTAAAATTGTTTTAGGAGGAGAAGGGTTGGGCGTCGGGTATTGTGTATTACTGTGGTTTTGGGAGCAGGTATGTTTGGGAGATGATTTCGTTGAAGGACAGAATCCTAATTCAATTCACATCCGCAATAGGTCACCATGCGCTAAAATTAATGAACGCATTTCCTTTTTCCGAATCCATGTGTCTACGTAATATTATTTTTCTCATTACCTCTTGTTCCTTGAAGGAGGGATCCTATATTTTGTATTTTTGTTCTCACCATGGCATTAAACCAACGTTGGAATGTACCGTGTGAGCTCTCATTCGTGTTGCGTATTGACTATTCAGCACAAGTCAAAATGATGTTTTTGGTCCCTGATGACAAGGAAGATTCACCAAAACTCTTGGGTTCAAAACTTTACACAACCGGCTTTCTAAAAAAAGACTTGGAAAATATTCTAATTGGGTCGTTTGGTCAGTTGTTTGCCCATTCCTTCGCATGGTGCACTCTGCAATTCCAACCTTGGAAGATTTCATAAAAACAGCAACAGATTGAAAGAATGTACGAATTCATTATGGAACACTAATAACTTTCAAACAGTTTGACCGACTGACTGACCCTCTTATTTTTTTTAAAAAGTTTTGTGACCAAACCATGATATCACGTCTGTCTAACACAAACGGTCGCCAAAAATTTTCTTTTTCTTTTTTATTATACTCATGCGAAGCATAACACTGATATTTAATAAGTAGATAAGTAGATGCTATTAATATGTTGAGAGTATGCGATCCATTCATGAGTTGAATCCAATTCAAATCCGGACAAATAAATTCATAGAAAATCAAAAAAAAAAAAAAAAAAAAAAAAAAAAAAAAAAAAAAAAAAAAAAAAAAAAAAAAAAAAAAAAAAAAAAAAAAAAAAAAAATCCAAATAAAAAATCTAAAAATTAGAAAACTGGAAGATAATTAAAAAGAATTTACAAGTAACTAATAGGGCTTTAGAGGCAAGAGGTAATTAGGAAGAGTTTACAGAGCTTACAGAGAGCTTATAAGTAATTGAGAGAGCTTTAGAGATAACTAGGAAGGGTTTGAATAGGTCTACATATGAATATGACAATAAACAACTACTAAGTAATACTATAGTTACCAGAAACCAAACAATACTTTATTGACCTCACTACCAAAAGGTATAAATGTACCCTTGGGCAATCACTGAAAATGCTGCTGGCTGTTATTCAACATGGCCTTGAATTCATCCTGGCTGTACCGCGGAATTCCCATGCTGAGCTGCTGCTTATTGGCATTCTGGAATCCACCAAGGGGATCGAATGATGAGGAAACGGCATAAAGCCAAAAGTCTGAGCGCTGGATTTAATAATAATTCGCTGTTAGAGGAATCATTGATCCATATGGTAAGGAAATTACTCACTTAAGCTTATAAGAATGGAAAATACGCATTAAATTTTCCCGCTAATTTCAGCCTTTACATAACCATACAAGGAGGATCCCCTTGAAAAACAACACGAGCCAACCGACATACCGACATAGGAAGGTGTGTCACCATATGAGATGCTCTTTAATATTTCCTCCTCTGCTTCAAATGCTGTAGGAAAAGAGGACATTCGTGTGGATAAACGACGTTACCTTCTAATGCGAGGATGCCGTTACGACGCAGAGTATCATATGATTCCACCCCTGGAAGGAGCCAGGGTTTTTTTTAAAGCTCATGAGATGATCTTCCGAGCATAATGGCCGGTGGCAGACTAGATGGACGCCAAGTGCATATGGAATGTAAAGTGTAGGTAATTTGGATGAATCTATGGAGAAAAAAAAAAAAAAGACCAATGTATTTCTGACGATTTGTTTGTACAAAGAGACACTTTAAATGAATATGAATTATAGCAAAAATACAATACATAAGCATGAGATTGTCACTAAGCAACCCAAGTTTGATTTCGGGCGGATGGAAAATAAGAACGAGCACTATTCGACACAAATCAAAATGTAATTATATGACACGCAAAAAAGAAAAAATGCAAAACAAAAACATTCCATTTCTACTTCATCAAAAAAAAAAAAAATACTAGCAAATACCCAAAGCTCCGCCCAGTACCACAGGCGGTGATCCAAACGAGGCACACAGCATCATCCTGACCACCTCCATTGTGAGTATCCGCACAGGATTTAGTGTCAAAAATCTCACTCCTTGGGGTCCCCAATCCCGTCTTCGAGGATCGCAAAAACGCATTCGGTCTCAGGTAAGCATGGCGAATCATAGACCTTACAGATACGGGTTTCCGCGCGGCCTTTGCGTAGATAAAGTCTGAAGAGGCAAACATGAATTGTGACAGGAACAAAAACGATATTTAGTGAGCAATAACCGAATTACACGGCGCTTGCAAACAGTCCTGTTTCTGAGGAGCACGCCTCCCGAGCCACAACGAGCGGATATCAAGACAAGCTTTAATAAACTCAGACCTGGTCGTCGATGAGTGCGCCATGATATTACCCCCGATCGGTTTCTTGGGATCGGGGTTGAACATCGCAGAACCCCCATCTACCTGTGCCACGACCTGGTTGGTGATAACGACTGCGACACCGAACTAGATGGAGACGTGGGCGGATATGTGAGAGGTTATGATTAGACGGGTAAGTCCCCATTACTAGAAAATGGGATGACTTGACGCTAAAGGTAATACAAAAAAATTACCTCGTCCGCTAAGCGTTGCAAATTTCGCATGAACCTAGCTAGATGCATCTGCCGGGCAGCGAGCTCGCCACGGCCAGAGAAGTCGGTACGGTAAAGGGCCATGGCACTGTCGACAACGAGAAGAGAGAAGCTAGAATTTAACGAGTAAAAAGAAAAGGTTGTTCGTGGTGGTTAATATCAAAATGCAAAATCAAAATGACACTGTGCGAGTGACCTGGTGCACATTCATGCCAAAACCCTTTGCAACTTCGTTGGCGAAATCCGACAGCTCCTAAACCTCCGGTCGCGACTTACTACTTACCGTGATTCGGCCATCATTGCAGACGCCTGAACTAATAGAGCCATCTGATGATCAGTATTGTAGGCGCGCGCGTAAGCCACGTTGTCGAGCACGTCTTCGCCGTTCAGGCCGAATCTATCGATCAGGTGGGAAAGAATTCAAACGTTTAGCTTTTGAATGCATATGCGTTACAAATATCGACGTTTTTGACATTGATTTTGGCATGCTTAACATGAACGCTGCTCACCTTTGCGCGATCGACAACAGCCTCGTGGGACGGAAAGTACCCTCAGTATCAATGTACAGACATTTGCCCTCGCCACCACCCATGTCAAAGGGAAGCTAAATTTGACCGACGTCAGTAGGTGAAGAGAGGGACGGATCGAAGCATGATAAGAGCAAGTCTCATCCCACCTGGCATGTCACCGCGAGAGTGTGGCACAATTGACTCTTGCCAGTACGAAACTCGCCAAAGACTTCAGTGATGGAGCCGGTCTCGATGCCGCCTTATCATACGTATCATAAAGAGAGGTTTTTGGTGAGAACAGACACTCGGTTGGATGCAGCGCAGTCATTTTATAAACTGTTGAGAAATATACTAAATCATTTATTCATTGTACTTACCACCCAAAAGTTTGTCAAATTCTTTAGAGCCTGTAGTGACGTTGATGAGCTCGCTGCGACGCTGGTGAAACTCGGTTGCCGTAGTGAATCCTAGAGGGACTAATTTGGACGCTGCGTTGGGCGTGAAAAAAAAAAAAAAAAAAAAAAAAAAAAAAAAAAAAAAAAGTGTGAGAACGAATGCAGTAGCGCATGAATACTGTAGAAAGCATAATGACGCATGACTCCATTTAAGAGGTAATGAGCTCGGTACCTTCCGCGATTAGTTTGTCAGCCTTGGTCTCCGAGATGCCCTTGACGGTCAGCAACGCCTTCTTTGGGGTATAGGCGATTGATTCGACAGTATGGTAGCCGGCTTCAATGAGTTTCTTGACGTCCGACGAAGCGATGCCCATCTCCTGCTCGAAAGAGAAAAAAAAAAAATCCGATATCATCAAACATTGAGTGATAAAGAACATGCGGGAGAGCTTAACGACCGACAATAGCTGTAAAGATCATGATCACCTCGAGTTTCTGAATTGCCATGGGTCCGTGGATTTCATCGTCAAGCGCCACCTCCTCCTCCTCCTGACGAGTGGTTTGTTCCATAGTTGCGAAAGAGAGTTCAAAGGGATTTGGAGAAAGAGAGAGCGGGACTGGTTTGCGACAAAGCCTGAAAGCTGAAAATGGGAAAATGAGAAACAGCTATTACATCACTCTTCACTTCGCGACGCGTACTGTGCGTGACGTCACTTTGCCACGGTTTAATTTAATGTCTCGCCGTGACTTTGCAAAACGCCAAAACGCGCCTTTTCATGTCTCTATCTCTATCTCCCGCAAATGTTTGCCAGTTCCATCAGCAAGGCTTCACCGTGCTCGAAAATGGTATTATCCACACATTCGATTCTTGTCTGATACGGAGTCTAGCCGTAGTTATTTCTAAAGGTACTTTTTTTTTTTTTTTTTTTTTTTTTTCTTTCCAACGTTCAGCTCTGACGCCAACAGAGCTCGAGTCGCTTCGCACGGAATGCGACACCCTCGTGAACCATGTCTATAGCGAAAGGGATTTGCTCGCCGATGCCGGTTGTATCGTAGGTAATTGTGTAGCACCGTTTTTTTGTGCTGTGAATTTTTCCTCTCTCTCGCAACTCACATGCGCATCATATTGAAAAGAACCACTGTCGTGTGGGTACGTGGATCATGATCCAATTCATCCGGAGGCGTACAAACACGACCAGACTTTCTATCGAAAAATTCGATCGCAAATCACTGAGGAGAAGGAGATTCTAGATGTCATCCTGCATAAGATCGCGGCGATGGCGATCCAGGTGCTGCCTGTTGAACCTAGTCGTGAATTATATTTGGTGAG
This sequence comes from Endogone sp. FLAS-F59071, assembly GCA_003990785.1. Taxonomy (NCBI): domain Eukaryota; kingdom Fungi; phylum Mucoromycota; class Endogonomycetes; order Endogonales; family Endogonaceae; genus Endogone; species Endogone sp. FLAS-F59071. Next base: position 3,788 of record RBNK01002507.1, on the reverse strand, counting down.
TTGTCTTCCAATTTATTCGAGTTTGTCTATAATTCTTTAATATTCTGAAACCTTGTAATTCTTTCGTATCGAAGCTCAATGAGCAGTACATTGTAAAGCCTCCGAGAAGCGGGACCAAATCGAGGTTTCGGTGGCATCAGGTAGCTCATCATTTTGGTACAACGTTTATTAGCGATCCTTCTTTGTTGAAAACGATTTCCGCTCATGCCACCATCCATATTTCATAGGATTCTGAGTACATGCCATTAACCTGCCGCCATATCCCAACCGTTGCTTGCTGGATCACACTGGACGATGTCTCGGAGGTACGAGCAACCTCTCGTCGCTGGTGAGCTATCCAAAATGCACGACCTCATTCATTACACCGACTTTCACCTCTGCTTTTATGCAAAAATTCTTAGGCCAACGGCACCCTCCATATTGAGCCCTATCCACAAACCTCATCCTTTGGCTCCCACACATGTCTCTCATCACTATATCCTTCAACACCCTCCGCCAACCCCGTCATCGTCACCGTCCCCGCTGGCTCCGTGGTGCTTATGTCTGGCGCAGTGCGCCACTGCAGCGGCGGGAACGACTCGGGCAGGTTCCGGAGGGCGTTCATGCCGCAGTACTCGGCCGGGATTGTATGGAGTGATCGCGTGATGCGCAAGCGCGATGATGAAGTGGTTGGACAGATGGTGAAGAATGCGGGGGAACTGTTGGCGATGGCGGTGTCGTGCGGGAATTTGTGATGAATGTCTCGGTGTTCAGCTTTGCTTGGCGAATACGTCAATCTCAAACTACTGATTATCTAGCCGGAGCGTCATAGAGATTATGTGGTTTTTATGAGTTCCTAGTTTAGTGCTGTCGACAAATCTCCAAAACAACACTTTCCTCCATCCCGCCCGTTATTTTACAGCATACATTTCTCCCGCTCCTTAATACACTTCTATTTACAGTCCTTCAAAATAGTCTGGTGAAACTACTTCTTGCCCTGCAACATCTCTACCAACAACTTCGACCCCCCATTCCCACCTCCGTTTTCCTTTTGTTTCTTGTCCGCGGCTGCCTCCTCTAACGCTTTCATGTGGGGCCTCAAGATCTCCAGCACTTCCGACCTCGTCTGCGGCTCCTCCGCGAGTGCGACGATCACGAAGCTGCCCCAGTTCGTGGCGTACCGAGGCACGTACGGACGTATTACGTCCAGGAGCAGCGGGCCCGCGTTGAGAGGCTCAATAGCTGAAGAGGGGGAACCGACGATGTTGGTTAATATCTCGTGTCTTGCCGCATAGGCTCAATTTTTTTCGGTTTGTTTTTTGTATATTTTGCCTTTTTATTTTTATTTTTTAAAAAATAGTTTCTGATCTCTCAAAGACTCTGGAAATGCTCTAATCCATAAAAATTGATAAATACCTTTCTCGTCCGCATCTTTTGCATTGTCTGCGTGCACCAACGCTTTGAGCACCCTGTTCGCAAAACGGTCTTCCACAACATGATTGTCCTTTTCCGGATTTTCGGCAACCAATGCTAGTATGGCATTCAAAGCCTCTGATTTGTCGCCTGGAAATTTCGAAAGAAAAATGTTTTAATAGACGAAGATGAGAATATGACACGTATCAAAGTGTGAGATTATTATTGTGTGTCAAGCTCTGTAAACAAAAGCGATGCTTTACCAAGAGCGTGCAACATAATCTCCTTCACCACTTGACTCGCAAGTTTGTCTAGCATCAGTACTCCAGCCTTCTCTTTCACGATGGTAATCAGATGTGGGGAAATAGTCGCTAGCAGTTCTTTACTGCGAGTCTCTGGGCTCTTTTTACTAAATAAAAGTAATTGAACATGTATTGCGAAAATCAGAATGAATATACTCGCCATTCTTCACTCGTCGCCACGATACCTAAGAAAATACTGAAACAACCTTATGATCAGCAGCATATCTGAATAAAGCATACCTTGTCTTTGCCCTGATCTCGTCTCCTGACGCCAATAGCTTGATGGTCTCGGGGAAGAAATACTTTGTATTTCGCCCAACTAACAGATACAGAATCACACGACGTCCAAACTTATTTTTCAGTAAATCCTCAAGATTTTTCGTGATTTCCTAATATTACAAACCGGAACGCGGCCAACAGACAAAAAAGTTGAGTGCACACTCCCTCATCTATGCCCATGACTCTCCACGTGAAATCAAACAAAGAGTAAAGAAATAATAACATACACCCAAAATTGCCTTTCCAACCAGTACGGTATCGTCCACGACGTCAAATAACCGCAACAGCACCAGATAAGCGTACTCATCGACACAAATCTTTGGTAAAAATGGTTTCATTGCCTTGATCATCAGCTTACGATCCTAGAATCAAGGCACAATCCGTCAGAGTCATGGATCAAAATGTTGTCCAATGTCAACCAAAACGGTACGGAATAGGAATGTGGTGTTGGCAAGGAACTGGATGCCTTGCTCAAATAATACTACTAACCTTGGGTGATGAGTATGACAGACTAAGCATGACAACCTGTGCACCCTCTTTCGTGTGAACGATTTCTTGGACCTGTTCCTTCAAAAGTTCCACCATGTTCTGTTAAAGAATTAATCCGAACAACAGAAGTCTGTGAGAATGAATCAAAAGATCCTTGAGCCGTAAAAAACTACATCTACAACGACCATAAACCTACCATCACTCCCTTTTCATCAGCATGCGTGAAATATTCCAGCAACACCTTGTGCACGATGCTGTGCCCCAGTGTCCCCTTGTCGAGCGTGCCGCTCAACGTCTCAGATAAGTTTTTGAGGATCCCTTCCTTCTTCTCCGGCTGCACCCTGATGACCTCATCTAATGTCTGCTGTGGCTGTCCGCTGAGCGGCTTGTTGAAGAGTGTGAACTCGGGTCCGTAGAACTCGGAGATGAGAGTGAGACGCTGCGCAGCGTTCGCAAATTGCGTAAAAAAAGCCTCCACCACATGGGAGGCTTCCTTGTGACGAATCAGCCGGGTGATCTTGGTGTGAAGCTCCTTGAGAACCGTATTGCGGTATTTGGGGCTGCGATTAAGGCAAGACCGGAAAAGATGGTAATGTTGTCAACAATGAGCCTAAATGCACAGGTCATGATACCGATAGCTCACTATATATGAACCTTATAGCTTACCAGTACTCTAATACCTTCATTACAAGGAATTTGCCGTACATGGACTTGGAAAGCTCGAGATACTTGCCCTTCAACTCCTCGGCGATAACGTTGCGTTGCTCGCTGTTCCCTTGCTTTAGACAGGCCTGGATCATGCGTGACGCGTCATGTTTGAAAATGACCTGAAAAACACAATATGAAACACGAGTTAATGGTATATTGTAAATGAATCTGGTTCCTCTATGGTTTTCTTAGCATGCTCTCATAGGTGCATGTCTGCCATACACACAATTACACTCGATTTAGGAATGAAATCAGTGAGGAAAAACAATAAAAAAAAAAAAACTCACATCTTGCACACGACCACGAATCAAACCCATCATTTGCATCATAAGCTTTTGTTTCTCCTCTGCTTTCAGCTTATTCTGTCGCAATTGCTCCCATATTTTCTTTGCGTCCCTTATTGTCTCGGAGTTGGGTTTATGTGCCTTGCGTTCAAGTTTTAGCTCCTTTTGCTTTTGGTGTGCCTCTTTTGAGCCTGAATATAACGGAAATATTTTCACAAATATTTCGCTGTCAGTGCTTGGTTTAAATTGGTTGAATGATAAAAAAGAGAAATGGAAATAAAAAAAAAGAAAAAAAAGTCAAGGTAAATCAATTTGGAATACTTCACTTGTTTTA
>RBNK01002506.1:0-10836 GCA_003990785.1 Endogone sp. FLAS-F59071 | reverse complement strand
TTTTTTTAAAAAAAAAAGTAACTTAATCTAACTTATTTCAAAAAAGAGAAAGATCTATTTAAATATATATTTTTACATTTATAGTAAGTATATCTTTATATATTATATACTTAAGCTATCTTTTATTATTTTATATCATTATTATCATTTAGTTGACTATTATTTAATATATTATTATTTTAGATATATTGTTATTTTAGTCATTATTATAGTTTAGTATATTATCATTTTGATTATTATTATTATTATTTAATATATTTGTAAGGGGGTTTCTCCTGAACTACCTGTGAGGAAGTGTCTGATGATACTAATCTGCATTAGACTTAGGAAACTCTGAGTACATTGCAAGGTTTCTAAGGTATTGAAAGTACTTTGTTTCTTTGTAAGATTATTAATTGTGAATTTCAGACTTATAGTCTTTAGCACTCTTGATGTATGTAGAAGGGGGTTGAGATCTTAAGCTCTCAAAAGGTCTTTGAGTGTGCACAGCTTTAGAAGTTGTATGTGAGTTTGGCTGCTATTGAACTGATGTTTATTGAATAAAGATTTGAGGAATATTTATACAAAATTGAAAAGCTTATTATAGTATAAGGCTAATAATATAAGTTAAATCTTTGATATCAGCGGTGTTGATGATATCAACAGTATTGATGATTTTGGCAGTGTGGATGGTATCCACAGTGTTGATAATTTCGGCAGTGTGGATTTCGGCAGTGTGGATTTCTTGTTCGAAAAAAAAAAAAAAAAAAAAAAAAAAAAAAACAATAGTTATTTTTCTTTAAGGTGGTTCTAAATGAAAGAAATACATTAGATTTTTATATTTTTACTAATGATAATCTAGTTACATAGTATAAAAATGAAAAAATGTTCCCTGAAATAATTATATTCTGCCTAATTACAATGCATCAAAGTCTTATCAGTATCAGTGAAGACTTTAAAAGAAGCATGAAAACAGAGAACATTAGGTTATACTTTCAGTTTGCTTACTCTAATTAAATTATTAAAAATTTACGAGCAAAAATAAATAATCGAGTGACGTCAAATGTTCACTTTGTCTGGTTTTGTTGCAGCATGCCCCATATACTATACGTGCTGAGGTGTTGAGCCACTCGCAAAACAACGATGGGAAGACACTGCCAACTAGTTATGGGCCCTGCGGGCAGCGGGAAGTCTACTTATTGTGCTACAATGATGACACACTGCCAAACCTCGGGCAGATCAGTTCACCTAGTGAACCTGGATCCCGCCGCCGAACGCTTCGAGTACAAGCCTACAATCGGTATGCACTTTTTAAGGGCTAAACGTTGCGCTAGCTTGTTGACATCTTGCTCATCATTTTTCGCGATCCAACTAGACATTTGCGAACTTATTACCTTGGAAGATGTCATGGATGAGTTACAGTACGGCCCTAATGGTGGGCTGATATATTGTATGGAGTAAGTGTCAGTGTTAAGGGGCGTTGGTCGTGCCGATTTCATTGAATTCAACCTCGGTTTGCCAACAACAATGTCTTTTTGCTTATCTTAATTCCAGATTTCTTCTCAATAATATCGACTGGCTCGAGGAGAAGCTCGGCGATTTCGAGAATGACTATCTCATCTTCGACTGCCCTGGCCAAATTGAGCTATACACTCACTTCACCATTATGCGCCGCATCTGCGAGTCGCTGCAGCGCTGGAACTTTACCATATGCGGCGTATACCTGCTCGAGTCACAGTTCATTGAGGATAAGGGTAAATATTTCTCGGGCGTCCTGTCTGCCATGTCCGCCATGATCAACCTCGAGATTCCGCATGTCAATGTCATGACCAAGATGGACTTAATCGAAGGGGCCGCGGGGGCCGCGGGAGTGGGGAGTGTAGAGAATGCGAAGGCGTCAAAGAAGGGGAATAATAGAAGAAAGGGCCCGGTTGGAGGTGGAATGCGGAAACGGGATCTAGAACGATATCTAGATCCAGATCCGCTGTTGCTGGTAGAAGATGTGAATGCGAAGACGAGCCCCAGGTTTCATAGCCTCAATCAAGCGATCGTGCAGTTGGTATGTCGCCAATCGCTATCATATAACTCCGTTTGCGATCTTTAACACATTGAGGTCTGACCATTTGTTTTTTTTTCCGCTAATCTTTTGCTAGATTGAGGATTACAACATGGTGAGTTTTCTTCCACTCAACATCCAAGATGAAGAATCGGTAAACTATGTACTTTCAAGTGTGGACAACGCGATGCAGTACGGCGAGGATCTAGAGCCCAAGGTATTTACTGTCAAGCAGGTTTTTTGTGTCCTATTAATGTCTTGACTTGTATTCACATCCTGTGCGTGTCCAAAAATCCAATCGCAGGAACCTAAAGACCAAGAGTTCGACGTAGACTTTGATGGTTAAGGTCAAACCCTACATGTGGTGTGGTTTCAAGATACCACAAACAGAGACATGACGTATGCTTCATCTTCCATCATGTTTTCAAAATACTGCATTAGATCAGCTGCAATTGAATATTTGATAATAGTGTAATAAAGCCTCCTCCCCCCCCTCCCTTTTTTTTAACTGTCAACATTGGAACTGATCACTTTCGCATCTTAGTAGTCTATGTGTATTTGTGAAGATATTTTTGATCAAATACCTAATATAAAATCCGGAATTTCAAAAGGATCGGAGTGTCCAGGTTTCTATTTAATTATATATGAATATAATACAAGTCACCGCCATTCCATTGTCGTTGTCTATCAAGTTACATCGTCTGCCCTTTTCTTTCTTAAAAATCATTCAATATATTACAGTTGCTCGGGCAACAAAGCTTTTCTCCCTAGTTTTCAAATCTCTACCACTTATACTATACATTCTTCATTTTACTCAACATAGACACATTGGGCTCTCTACAACACCGATATCGCACTTGCGTTTACTGTGTTGCTGGTATTCTTCGGTTGTTTTGGCAGTTTTTTCTTGTCATCCAGGTTGTCGAGCTCACCTTTCTTGTAGTAATGCGGTGCGACTGTGTAGCCGCAGAGTGCGCGGCATAAGAAAAGGAATATGATAAGAACTTGAATTAGACCAACATAACTAACTTAACAAACCTCACAAAAATCAGGACAAAAGACTAAACCATACCTTCAAGTAACCATTCCGGCTGGATCTCCATCACTTGCCGCATATATTCTTTGCTAGTCAGCACGAGCTCAAAGTAGACCACCCACCGGGGCTTCTGCTGCAACATGCCGCTGCTCGGGTGGATGTAAACGCTTTGCGAGTGTTTGACGGTACGGTATGAGTCACCCGATTTATTCAACCGCGCGGCGTTATAAAAGAAGCCGGCGGTGATGGCCTATTATTGTCGTAGATTATGGTTTGGCAAATATATATCGATTAGTCGATCTAGTCTCGAGGATAATATTCGACAGGTAAAGAACGCGCGTATACCTTCTGAATTGGGGTCGTATCCGCGGGGTTATCGTTTGATGTCAGCGCAAGCTCGACGCGGTCTAGCAGGCCTACAAATTGATCGCGCATGTCACGAGCACGACTCATGGTTCGGTGTTGAACGAAGTTTTCAAAGCACCACTGGATGCTGTAGTTGGTTTCCACCCACTATATGTGAAGTCGTTTACAATATAGAGGATATCGTGTCAGTTAATGCTTAAAATCAAAACCCACCAACCATGCATCCAGCTTTAACCATGACATACAAATCAATACAACAGCAAAAACAAAATAAATAAAAATAAATTACAACCCCGTACCTGATCCCAGATATTCAACAGCGTTAAATGATCTCCACCCGGCCTGACCAAATTCTGATGCGCCTTGTCAGCGTGAAACTTCTTATCCTTTGGCCGGTATAATAGCGAACTCTGAACGGAGAGCATGGCGCAGATGGACACGATTTGCTCGGAGCAGTTGTATTTCTCCGACGCAAGGATAGCCTTGGACATCATAGGGTCGATGGGGAACTCGGCCATGCGGCGACCCATCTTGGTGAGCTCGCCCTTATCGTTGAGGGCACCAAGTGCATAGAGTTGTTCGAGGGCGCGAATCAGTGTTTCGGAGGGTGGAGGGTCCATGAAATCGAAGTTGAGGAGATCGTTGATCCCGAGGCTCTGATATTTCGTATGGATAAAAAAAAAAAAAAAAAAAAAAAAAAAAGGGTTAGGAAAAATTGGCCTCAGTTGGCTATTTACGCACTTGTATTCATAAAAAAAAAAAAGTCCAGACACGATCAGAAATTCAGAAATGCAAACCTTGAGCGTCAGCACTGTATTCCCCAAATTCGTTCTTTGGATCTCCGGAATCGTATTCTCGTCCATCTCGTTATAGAATGCCCACTGCGTGTACAGCCGGAAGCATTTCCCTGGCCCAGTGCGACCGGCGCGACCGGCGCGCTGGGTGGCCGAGGCACGCGAGCAAGGCGTGACGATCAGCGATTCCATGCCCGTACGCGGGTTGTAGCACTTTTGCTTCGAAAAGCCTGGGTCAATGACGAACGAGACACCATCAACGGTGATTGATGTTTCGGCGATGTTGGTAGCCAGAATGACCTGAAATATTGGAAGTATTTTGAGAAAGTTTCAGCTACAGGTCAGTTGTCGCCTTTCTAATAAACAGTGGGATTGGCTGGCGTATGAGTGAAATCAATGTCTATGCCAAAGTTACCTTCCTACCTCCCTCAGGGGTTGGCTCAAAGATTTTCCCTTGCATTTCCGACGGCAAATTTGCGTAAATAGGGCAGATTATGAGCTCGCCAATCTTGCTGCCCAGCACATTGATCGCTTGCCGCAACCCTTCCTCGGCAGACTCGATCTCATCTTGGCCCTAAGCAATTCCCGCACAATATAGTGTTAATATTCATCACAGCTAGTATTAAAATAATAAATCAAACCAAACGTCAATTCGACTGGAGTATACTCACTGTCAAGAACACTAGGATATCACCCTTGCCTTGCGACACATGGATCGTAAGTACTTGTGTGATGGCGGCCCACAAGTAGTTGGCCTCGGGTGCTTTCGTGTAGAAAATCTCAACCGGGTAGGGACGGCCAGGAACTTTGGGCATGACAGAGATATGGGAGAAATGTGAGTCATGAGAGGGTGCCAAGCTCGTATTACAAGACAGATAAATTCAACACGTACTGTTGAAAATGGGGGCGCCGTCAAAGTACTCGGCGAACTTTTGCGCGTTCATAGTTGCACTTGAGATGAGCAGCTTAAGATCCGGGCGGAAGCGACATATGTCCTAAGAATTTTGGGCCAATGTGTAAGCATGGGTTTCCAAGATTATCTAAATTATGAGATTCAGGACTCAAAGACACCCACCTTGACCAGCCCAAACAAAATATCAGTATGTAGTGTTCTATCATGAGCCTCGTCGATGATTAGGCATGAGTACCCCGCGAGATCTGGCTCTGTCAGAAACTCTCTCAGAAGCATTCCGTCGGTCATATATTTGATAATGGTTTTGTCGGACGTGCAATCCTCAAAACGGATTGAATACCCAACTTCGTACCCAAGCTTGACGCCCATCTCCTCTGCGACACGTGCGGCGACAGACATGGCGGCGACGCGGCGTGGCTGTGTGCACCCAATCTTCTGACCTTTCTTGGTGTAGCCGGCCTCGTTAAGGTACTGCGGAATCTGAGTGGTCTTGCCAGAACCAGTTTCGCCCACAACGACAAGGACTTGGAACTGTTCGATGGCTTGAAGGAGAGGATCGCGGTACTGGTAAATGGGGAGAGACTTGCGAACCTCGTCGATGGTGCGGGCCTTACGCTCCGCCTCATCAAGCAGCTCCATCATCTCGATGTCCTTGTCGTCCTTGTCTTTGGCGTTAATCGTGGCGGAGAGAACAAAGTCAATCTTCTGCTCCTCGTCAAAGACGTAGTCGTACTCGTCCTCAGGGGCAGGGCCCTTCCCGGCGAGGGCGCCAGTCTTCATCGAGGCCTTAACAATCTGCTGCTGTTCCCACTGATCCTGATCCGTGACAAACTTGTCCGGTTGGTCCTCCTCATAGCGACGGTAGAGCGCGGCCTCCTTCTTCTTGCGATCGATCTTGCCTTTCTCAGTGATATAGTCTTCGGGCATGACATACCCATCCGTTTTGTCATCGATCTTGAGACGAGCCTCCGCCAGTTCCAATACTTTCTTATCATACTCGTGCTGCTTCCGTTCCTTTGCAGTAACGCGCTGGTCCCGAAACAAGAACTCCTCGTCAGCCACTTTGAGGCGCAACAGCTCGAGGCGCTGCTGCTCGCGCAGCTTGAGATACTCTTGGCGAGAGCGCTCGCGGATCTCGGGAAGAGCCTCGCGGCGCGCCCCAGCATCGTCGGCCAGGTTGCGGCGGCGCTTAGAATCCGTGTCACCCTTAGAGGAGCGATCTTCGATGAGCTAGAGGAGAAAGTGTGAGGTGGTAAGATGAAAATGTTGCATTCGACGGTGTGGGGGCTGAAAATAGGGCTGAAAAATGAAATTTAGCCGTTATAAAACATACCTTTTTCGTCTTTTCCTTGTCCTTCTCCTTTAGCCGCTGTGCGAATTCATCACGCTCCTTGAGATCCTGTAGCCGCTCGCGTTCCTCTTTTTCATACTCATCCTCGGATTCGTCTACAATACAAAATCCAAACCATCACGAAAAATGGTTAAAATTCACTAATACCGTGATCAATAAATGCATGCCGCAGATCTTTGATATATACCATGCTTCCGTTTCTTGTCGTCGTCGCTCCTACGTTCGCTGTCCCGCCGAACTACCCTGTCTTTATCTTCCTGGTCACTCTCCCAGGCGTTCTCACTCTCTTCCTTCTTCCTTAACTTCCTGTCTTTCTTCTTCAGCTCCTTTCTCGCCCTCCTGAGCTCCCTATCCTCGCCCCCGTCCTCGGCGGGTTCGTCCAGGAGTAGTTTGTAGCTGTCATTCTTTTTATGCATCTGCAACATTTCCTCTTCATATCTTTTGCGCTGGCTCTTGGATGACGAGTAGGACGGGGTCTTCCTAGGGACGCGCGCAAACAGCTCTGAGGCAAATTGGCGAGCCGAGTCGGTGGCGGGAATGTCGGTGGCTTGAAGGGAGGCGAAGAGAGCTTCGGGGGTTTTGGCGGTTTGGGCTATTTGAAGTGGTGAAGGGATCGGATCAGCACGTGACAGTACAAAATGTGCATCAAATATACCATGACTTACCGATAGCGATGACGTAGTCGACCAGATTACGCTCGGACATGCCGAGAAGCTGTGGAGTGAAGGATTCAGTAAGACACACAACGACCTGTGAGAGACACAGCAGTAGAATGCAGCAGTAAAACACAACAGTAGCCTTTGCACGTACCTTCATGGCGTTATCGGAGACCCAAGCCCTCAGGTCCATGGCGGATGGAATGGGGTAGGCGGAATGGGGTAGGAAATGGCGGAGGTAAAGAAGTGTTGACGATTCGCCGTGGCATGCAGTCACGCATCACATGGCTACCTTGTGCTTACGTCACCAGCACTACGTGTGACATCACCGCGTGCCAAGCTGCACATCGTTTCTTAAAGCTCCGTATTTCCTTTTCTCTCGATTCATCCATTCACACACTAACCATGGCTCTGCGACTCATCTACGGTGCAAATCCCTTTGACGAGCTCGTTGGTAAGCTTTCCGCGCAGGTTGCTTCTGGATCAACATTCAACAGGCGGTCCCACTCTAACCCGCTACCGTTAACCCTCCCCCACAGACAAAGCCACCTCCGAGCTGCTCCCCGCCGGACAGGAGGACCTCGCCCTTAACCTGGAGATCGCAGACCAAGTCCGGAGTAAGCAGCAGGTTAATGCAAAGGAAGCCATGCGGAGTCTCAAGCGACGTTTATCCCACAAAAACCCAAATGTCCAGCTGCTTGCACTAGGGGTAGGATCTCTGCACTGTTCTCATTCTGAGTGATTTTATGATCTTTCCAGAAGAGAGCTTACACGCTTTGGAAAGTTTATGCATCGCTTGGACGCTATTGCATTGCTGATCCAATTATTCACTCCGGTGCGCCTCACCCAGCTCACTGACACCTGCGTCAAAAACGGTGGTGACCACTTCTTAGTCGAAATCGCATCGCGCGAGTTCCTGGATAACGTTGTAACTATCGTCAAAGAACCGGTAAGCTTCTGCTCGGAGTACGCTCAAGGCCATCGTCATTTTTTTGCCTGCGTGATTGATTGCTTACTAATACTCTTCCCTCTTTCTCTCTCTCTCTCCCAAAAATCTATGAATCACAAAGCGTTGCAATCTGGACGTGAGGCTTAAGATTCTCGGCCTCATTCAGACATGGGGCATAGCCGCACGCAGTAAATCCGGCCTAGGATACCTTACCGACATTTACAATCAACTCAAAGCTGAGGGTACGCAATATTTGTAGTGGATTTTACGAGTAACATCACTCCTGTCACGGTTGGGTCTGCATTGGGAAAACAGACACGCGAAATGAACCTAATTCTGTGATCTTGCAGGTTTCGTGTTCCCGCCAACGGACAAAACAGACTCCATCTTTCTTGAAACTTCCGCAGTACGTGAACTATCTTCTTCTCACCAAAATTGTTGTCAACCTGGATCGTGTGATTTTTCCACTCCTCTATTTTTAATATAATTGCGACCACCAAACTCCTTTTTTTTTCCTTTGACTCATTCCCATGAATCATCAGCCGCCAGAATGGAGTGACAGTGATGTGTGCGAGCGGTGTCGAACTCCTTTTACGATAACAAATCGAAAGGTAAATTTCAAATCCACAAGTTCTTTGTTTATGATTCACTTGGCAGACCGGTAAATCACTCACGATTTTGAACCACTCTTTATCTTTGTCCGCCTCGCTAGCACCACTGCCGCCAATGCGGCAAAACATTCTGCGGGCAATGTTCCTCCAAAACCATGGCCCTCCCGCACCTCGGGATCGCCCAGGAGGTCCGCGTATGCGATAGCTGTTTCCTCAAGCGCCAGCTCGCGAACGCCGAGCGGCGCGGCTCCGGTGCTTCCTCGGCCACTCAGCCCTCCTCCTTCTCCACGGGATTCCCGCCTGCTAACTACGGTGGCGCCTTCTCCACCGGGGCTGCGCTCCAGGGTGCAAATCTTTCCGCTGCCGCTTCTAATCCCGCCGTCGTGAGAACGAGCAGCGGCGTTGCCGTAGTGGCCACGGATGATTTTGAGGCCGACATGAGGAAGGCGATAGAGCTTAGTCTTAAAGAATCAGATAGGGGTGGTCGCGGCGCCGGGTACGTACCTGCGGCAGCGGTGAAAAAGGTGGTGCAAGAACCACCGAAGCCAGCCCCGGCTCGGACTCAGGTAAGGGCTCCATTTTGCGGTTGTGCCTTTGTCGGCATTAGCCTCGACTATCATTACTATTATTATTTCAGGCGCGTTCTTTTTATATAATGGGTATTGATTATCTTGCTCGCGAATCACGCGTGTCTAGACTAATGACGAGGAAGAAGATCCGGATCTGGCTGCGGCCATCGCGGCTTCGTTGCGCGAGACCCACATTTCCTCGTCAAGCCAGGCATACTCGGCGCCTTATTCGTCCGGTCATACGCAGTCGCCTTATACATCGTCATATAATCCATCGGTTTGTTATTATTATTTTTTTGTTGTTGTTGGTTGGCCTGGGTCATGTGAAACACTTTTTGCGCTTGGTGATTTTCAACGAGCTGTCCTATGATCCACCGCTTGATAATTTCCGCTGACGATAGATATAACACCCCACTACAGGCCTATCCAGCACCCTTGAATGTGCATGACTTATCCACTGTAGAGATCGAGAATATACAAATGTTTTCGACGCTTATCGAGCGCATTCAAGAGTCTAACGGCGAGGTTGTAGGAGATCGGCAAATTCAGGATCTATATGAGCAGATAGGCACGATGCAGCCCAAGCTTGTCAAAAATTTGGATGAGACAAACCGAAAGCATCGTAAGTGTGGGGATTTAGTTCGAGAGCGGGAATTTAGTTTTTACCATTTAATTTTTACCATTACTAATTGTAATTTATTGGTTACTGTAGAGACCTTTGTTGAGTTGCACGAGAAGCTCAACACTGCCGTAAGGCTTTATGACCGTTTGCTCGAGGAACGCGTCGCCAATGCCTACGCACGCGCCTCAAACTACTATACTCCGCGCCCCGTCCCTGCCGCCCTCCCCTCCACATCCATCGTTACGGCCTACCCTCCTGTCTCTCCAGTCGCCACTTCTCAGAATCTCTATCCCGCCGTCAACACATTTGCCAGCTCGTCTCCAGCCTATAACTACCCACAAGCCCCACCCGCACAAGCTCCCGCGGTATCCTATCCGGCCGCAACAGCACCGCCCGCACAAGCCACCCTCTACACGTACGCCACATACGCCCCCCAGCAGCAACAGGCCTACGCGCCGCCGCCGTCTACTGCAACTCCGCAGTCGCAGTTCACAAACCCCGTTCCGGCCTCGGCGTACTACCCGTCCCCAGCGCCGGCAGCACCGATGGCGGCAGCAGTTCAGCAGCCCTCACAATACGATCAGCTGCAATACCAGCCGCCATCGAATGGGTACGCACAGCCCGTCACGGCGCAGCAAGCGTACTATGCACCCGTCGCCCAGCAGCAGCAGCAGCAGCAAATACCGCAGCAGATACCGCAGCAGATACCGCAGCAGAGGGTCGTGGAGGAGGCGCCGCTGATCGAATTGTAAAAGGAGGGGTTGAAGTTTGGGTAATGAATGATGTTATTTGATTTTGATTTTGATTTCAATTTTTTTTTTTTTTTTTTTTTTTTTTTTTTTTTTTTTTTTTTTTTTTTTTTTTTTTTTTTTTTTTTTTTTTTTTTTTTTTTTTTTTTTTTTTTTTTTTTTTTTTTTTTTTTTTTTTTTTTTTT